>WUAW01028569.1:5915-19264 GCA_017165845.1 Thaumetopoea pityocampa | reverse complement strand
GTACATTGGTGTCTACAATGTAGACCGTACATGAATTACAAATAATAACTCAGTGGTACGGAACCGGGATTTGAAACCACGACCCTTCGATCGTAAGCCGTGTCTAAAACCACTACACCACCAATACACTATCTCTGAATATGAGGCCAACGCCTAGCCTTAAACTTAAACATTACAATAATAATAATCATCTCATATCAACTATGTCTGCATCTATCTATGCTTTTCTCTAATAATAGTTACTACTACGTCTAAGACTTACTAAACTGAGAACCACCTACTGATTATCAGCGACCTTGATTTGATCATCGCTCTACCTAGTCTAAAATCGAACGACACCAAATTTTGTGGTTACAAGTCAATATTTACTCCAGGATCAGCATTATTCCAAGGCCATTTTTTAAAATCTGTAGTATGAAATTGGAAAGCTCGTAGGATTCGGCAGAAGGTTTTTAACACAAAATGATAATGGACAGCAGTTACTCTGATATTTCGTCAAGCGTGGATATAACTTCAAAGGAAGCCTACATCAAGCCTTAGACTTCGAAATCCTAAAAAATATAATGATTTGAACTAGTCTCAAATCTTTCTTCCCAGACCTAAATATATTAGAAAAATCTGTGGATCTAGTGACGCTGCTTAAACTATAGCGTCTATGAATCTTGTGAGTTATGTGCTCCACTTATTGTCACAAAATGTTAGTGACTGGTGATGATTACCAATTTCATCCCGGTGTTAACACTTTCGCTGCCACCGCCGCGCAGCCCGGGGAGATGAATTTCACATCGTGTGCCGGCTCTCAAGAACTCAAGAATATCGTGATTGGTCAAACATTATTTTATTTTATTTTTTTATATTCATTTAACTACTCTTAGGCGTGCGTTTATGTAAAAAAAAAACACACAGCGCTCAACAATGCTAAATTTGATGGCACCAAAGGTGTTAATAATGCTTAGTTAATAATGCTTTGCACACAACCAGGCATCTAGAGGAGTATCAGCGTCGGGTATGTAGCCTGTCATCATACTCTATTCCCATTAGGTACAGATACTTTGTTCTTCTTCTTTTCTTCTCTTTTTGTGTTGTACACACGTGATAATTAGAAATAATTTTAAGTATATTAAATAAACTTTTCTCTTTCTTTCTTTCTCTTTCTATTTCTCTCTCTCTCTCTCTCTCTCTCTCTTATATTAATCATCATTGTAATTACAATTGCTGCGCCTGATCAAACGAACAAACAAACAAATTTAACAACGAACGAAAGCGCTTCAGACTTTAGAGCCGTCATTTACATGAATCTCATTTTGGGGAGTTTTACGACGCGAGTCATGTCTGATGTGCTTCATTACGTATGCACTCATAATGCGCTCGTATTTATATGGCCCGTTGAAATTGTGATTAAAACTATTTAGGTATGTACAATAAGAGACGGGTCACTGAACATCGACAATAGAGATTTCCGGTAAAATGAGCGATGTAACAAAATAAACTGCGTTTCATCTGCGGTTTCTCCCGCGCGAACGACGATTTTTGTGCCAAATGAAAAATCACAGTCTATAATTATTATAGACTTGATAAAGAACAATTTTTAGTTAAGCCCTCGTACCGTAATGACGGCCACTGAAACGAAGATCAAGTTATATGTTCAGTTCTACTTGACCAATTTTAATGAAACATGTTGCAGTATTTAAGTTGGAATAGTACTTTTAATAATGTAATGGTGTGATCAAAATCTATACTGGCTGGGTTTTACGTGAAGCTCGAAGAAACAAGTAAATAGAGGCAAAGAAATATCTTTTTTGAAATATCTTTAATGAACAGACAATGACTGCACGGATGGCGCAGTGGTTTAAGCGTCCAC
Source organism: Thaumetopoea pityocampa (assembly GCA_017165845.1). Lineage (NCBI taxonomy): Eukaryota > Metazoa > Arthropoda > Insecta > Lepidoptera > Notodontidae > Thaumetopoea > Thaumetopoea pityocampa. The sequence continues at coordinate 17,403 of WUAW01028569.1, read as the reverse complement.
TGCACTGTCGAGTGTTGTGGGTTCGATCCTCACACAGGACAACAACTTTGTGTAATCCACAAATTGTTGTTCTGAGTCTGGGTGTTCTGCGTTTCCGTTATTTGGATGTTTGTAAAGTCCCCGCGACACAGGATCAATCCTAATGCGGGAGTTGACTTTAAAAAAAAAAGACGTTTTACAATTTTATAATAGTACAGATAGGTGTGTTTCAGTCATCGCGAAGAAGAGTGAAGCATTGAAATAAAATATATTTATGTTTTATGAAGTCATTTTGCTTCCGGAGACTTTGTTCTAGTTAAAGAATTGACGTCTAAAGTTCCTAGGAAATATTATTATACTTGCATTGTATTGTTAGATTTAAAAAAGTTTGTTAATTGTGAATAATCCTGCCATGTATTATGCAGTAATCAACATTAACAAACACCAGGAGATCAAACAAAATTAAACCGAACAACAAAATTAACTGTAAAAACTTGTCACAAACTTAACCTGCCAGATTGGCGATAAATTGGCAAATTACTACAAAAGCCAATAATTATTAACAATCCAATACGAAAGAAACAATGCAAAATATATCTTACTTTCATGAACATAGGATTCACTTACAAATTTTGTACACGAATGTCACATCTTGATGTTCGCACAGTGTGCTAAAACGCTTTGATTAGATGACAAAATGCATAGGTTGTAAATTTTACGAGTATGCAAATGTAATATCGAATCGGACAGTAAAATGTGAGCCTCTGCATATTGAAGGCGTGGGTGTAATATTAAGACAAGTTGCTCTGTGATCGTAAAATTTCCACGTTTTTGGACGCCTCGTTAGGAAACGCATTTAGTAGTATGTACTAGCATGGCAAACTGCATAATCAGTTTAGTCAGCTGATTGTATCAAGAGCTATAGTTTTAAAGATTGGAAGCATTTGAATTAACCACTAATATTTTATTTCAGTTAAAATTAATATTTTATTTTCACTTTATGTCAATGTTTTCACTGTACGACCTTCTATTCTTTCGAAGTGGGTGAGACAGTGAAGTCTGTGTGATTTTATTTCGCCGATGATATTCGGCTTGACCACCAGATGTAGACACCCATGGTTGACTGAACTAGGTATGGCTGGAGCGGTGACATGAGAAAGCACTTGCACGGACTTCAGCTGGAGAACTGTGAAGAAGTGACGCAGGATAGACCGATATAGAGGCTCTTATTATTGGAGGCCAAGACTCATTTTGGGTTTTTGCGCCATCCTATTATAATTAGTTATGTCAATAATAAACAAATTATTTATTGCACTAGAATTAGAAATATAGATAATAAACTGAAATTTATTGTCTGTCCAAATTATTCTCCATCAGTAAAACATGACACGAGTCAAACATGAGATATGAACACTGATAGTGATAATTAACATATCTCAATTATAACTACAACAATATTTTCCGAATATTTATATTTGTTCGAATAGTTACAAAACTATTCGGACAAAAATTAAACTTTCGCGGTAAATTGTTCGAAATTCGAAAAACCGTTTGATGGTAAAGTTTATTTATAAATTTTAGTAGATAGATAATTGGTATAGATAATACTACGTCTTCCTCTTATATTTAGTTGCCTAAGTGTCATTATTTATTCAACAGATAAATTTATATCATAATATCTGTTACAAGCACTTTATAAGTAGTTATATCTATTTTCATATTTATCGTATTAAATCGTTCTAATGGACATATTATAATTATCACCAATATCTTCATTAGCTTATTAAAACGTACTGGTGGATATAAAAAAGGGTATTATAACATGCATCAAGAGAGTAGCATTTAGCATTACGTCAATGCCTTGACAGGGGTTTTAATTATCAGGGATTATTTAATACTTAATTGGAAATTTACTAATTATATTTGTAATTTTATTATTTTAAGATTAGTTTCTTCAAATGTAGTACAATAAAATTAAAATACACCAGTACAACACCGATTCATCAAATACAATGTGTCCTACGCTCACTCCCGCCCAATAAAGTTGATGCGAGATAAACTTGTTTATGTCAACAGGATTAAAAATTTGATCGTAAAGTGAGCTTAGGAACGAGTACCGCGATGTAATAGTTATAAAGGATTTGCACAACTTTTACGACGCACTGTTTCATTGGGGGATCTCGGATAATCTAAGTCGGTAGTCGCTAATTTTACGTGCGAATATACATGGTAATTTATGTCTTGTGAGTAATTGAGGATTGTGTTAGGAGATTAATTTGAATTTCCTTATGATAATACCTATAAATTTAATTTGATTTTGAAAATTGCTACATTCATAGAAATACTCTTTTATTGCACACCAGATTAACTTAATAAAGTATTATATTACAATTACGTAAAGTACACACAGAGCTGTCTTATCGCAAACTATGATTTCTTCCAGACTAGTATAGACAGGATTGGATAAAGATTATATGGTGGCTACTATGTTTCATGGTGGAATCTCAGAATATAGACCAAATATGATATATTTAATAAAATCTGTTACTATTAACGCAAACTTGTTCATAAATATATTTTAGATAATATTGTTTAACATTATTTTACTAATCATNTTATATGGTGGCTACTATGTTTCATGGTGGAATCTCAGAATATAGACCAAATATGATATATTTAATAAAATTTACTATTAACGCAAACTTGTTCATAAATATATTTTAGATAATATTGTTTAACATTATTTTACTAATCACTGGATAAAATTAGGAATATAATTGATCAACTCTGAATCCTGTAATCAATTTCATATCAATGTATCATTATTTTTAATATAATGTATGATTTCAATTACAAATAAACGTAAACAAAGTAGTAGTAACCTATAATTTGAAGTCAATAATATGATTTCAGAGCCATTGACAATTCAAATAAATCAAAGTGTATCATTACACGTAGGATGTACCTGACAACCAACAATCAACATTCAATTAAACTGAACCTAGGTCACTGATGAATGAAAACATTCAAATATGAACCCTGAATTAAAGACTTAATAGTGAATTTAAATTAACCGAACGTAATTATAAGTTTATCAATGCAAGCTTTTATTTTCGTTTTATTTATGCCAACATATTCGCCAAATATATAGGAATTTCAGTTGAACAACTGTAAAATTAAAATAGTCGACAGAATACAATACGAATATAAAGGCACATGCTAATAACAAAATACAGTAGGACAACTGAGTTAAAACAAGCTTATTAGGCGTAATTAAATCACCAGTTTGCTGTGTAGTACAGATATAAAATAGCGTCATTCCATCTCAACCTGTGGTTGCTATGAAAACCAACTACGGAATATATCAGGATTACGGGCAGCGGAGTTATCCCCTTTAATCAACAAGAATCTACTGCGATATCCAAGATGCCTGCCAAGAGTGAAGATTATGGAAAATACTTTCCATAGTACTTCTTTTTAAAGTAAGGCCACTTAAATAGGCCACATTTAACACTTCATCAATATAACCTTGCAACAGCGGCCACATGATTTTTTTTTTCAAACAAAGAATAGCAGATTTGCACAACTTTTTTCAGCAACAAAATATATATTTATTTTAATAATGAAAAAGAAGGTAACTTTACAATTTACTTCTATCTATACTATTATAAAATTGTTAAATATCAAATTTTCAAAAATCATAGATTTAAATATCTATGATTTTTAAATTTTTTCTACATAAACTACTCAGATCGACTAATTAAGAGCTTTTGAAACCAAATTCATCGACGTTTTTTTGTTTGTTTGTTTATTTACATTTTATTGTTTTTTTGTTCGGGCTTCACGCAAAAACCAGCGCGTAGATTTTGGTTAAACTGTTACAGTCCTAAAGATACTATTATGACTTAAATACTTCGGTATGTTTTATCAAAATCGGTCTAGTTGAATTGAAAATAAAACTTGATTCCTGTTTTAGTAGCCGTCGTGGTCAAATAAGAGTGGTTTTAGCATTTTTATATAAATCTATGAGTGTCGGGATTTTCCATGTAGCAGAAAACCGACATTCACGCGGGCGGAGCCGCGGGCAAAAACTAGTTAGTTAATAAATCTTTCTAAAAGTATTGACTGACAGATGTCAAATGTAGCCTAGTAAAATAGTACTACTTTGTTAGGTCGTTACAACGCTTAAATGACTGGATTGCAGTACTGTATACATATTATACTGTGTCGCAGGTTCAGGTGCGTAACAAACTAATTAATCTGAATGCCCGCATTTGATTACACAAATCAAATGGTTTTATTGTGCGAGGGTAGAATGAGAAATCGCTAAGAAATTTAGTTCGTCACGTTTGTGACGTGTTTCCGGTGGTTTTTGTTTGTGACGCCTCATTATTGCGTACGTTATAGACTTAGAAATAGTATTAGAGGCGTGCGATTCTTACGTCATTGCCTAATTATTTATTAGTATAATATAAAAACATAATTAAACAACGCAGTAAGTTTTACGTATTTAGGAAATTCAATCATAACTATTCCAACCATCTGTAGGTACTGGTTTTTGTTATGAAAATAATAAATTAAATAGGTAGCTATGAAATACGTTTTTACTTTCAAAACTGTAAATATACCGGAAGAGATCTGCAGAGACGTACGTAATAGTACCTTTACCGAGGTATTAACAACCAATATAACAGATGGTGATCTGTCCAAAATCATATTTCGGATAAAAATTGTTTTTTTTTCCCAGTTTCTGCTTTACCAAAAGCACATGATAAGTATATAAATTATAGAAAATATAGAACAAATAATATACTATTCCTAGCACCCTTTTTAGTTTGAATTAGCATAAAAATAGTTTTTATAAAATAATTGGAGTGTTCAAAATATTTGAAAATTATTTATATTAAAAATAGGTTATATTTTAACCATATCCTGGCCTAAACCTACCTACATTTTACAGATTTTATATCAAAATTACGTAATTCTAATGAGCGAGTTAAGTTCAGCCTGCGTATTTGTTTATATTTTTTTACTAATTTTGAAAATCTTAAGTAATATTTGCCCACTCTATCGGTCACTGTATCTATCCAATACACGCTGGCACAGGTGTCGTCGTTTCACACGCGGGCCCACCGTCCGCTTCATGATATCTCGTTTATTATTTTGTCCGATAATTACTCGTGCTTGCCCAATGGGTGGATAGTTGTTATGGGTAGAATAAAATTATTACCACAGATTACGATCAAACCAGCGATCACCTAATTCTGTAATTTTATTTGAACCTTGCTTCGATAATTTTTTAACATTATATTATTAGCGTAATATTTTTAACGGTAATCTTTTTTTTGTTATTGTTGTGATCTATTAATTATACCAATGGCGCTATACATTGTGAATATGTCTAAATCACAGTGACTGGCACGAATGATATTATCTAATAGCAATAGTGAATTTCCTCAATCTTCAATGAATTTTTCTCATTGAAGCGGTTTTATAATATAACAACTAGATCAGGAACCTCAAATTTATGGATACCTATATACGTATTTTTTCTCATCTTACTGGATGGATCACATAATGATAAACGGGGATTTCAAATTTCAATAAATTTTCTATTTTTATGCGTTGATTTTACAATTTTTCTATGTGGATCACGTTTACTTCTGTACTATTTTTGTTGGGAAGGATTTTTGTTGTTACCATACCTTAATTGGTCCAGAGACATTTGTAGGTATCCCCAAAGATTAATACAAAAGTGTGCTATGAACACATGCAAAGTCATAAGGTCAACTGGGAATGTCTTTGAGCGCTCTCACACTCCAAAAGGTTTGTAGGAGAATGGAGCATGATAGTCATAAACTACTCTCCCTCAACAGGCAACAGTTACGTGGTCTTATAGGGGCATATACAGGCCATTATAGTTCTAATAAACATCTTTATAAGATGAATTTATCCAACACCACAGCATGTCGATATTATGACACAGCAGAGCAAACTGTGGAACATTTGCTGTGTTGTCGTGATGCATTGGCCGAAAGGCGAATGGATTTTCTAGGGCTGGCATACCATAGACCAGAGGACTATAGACTCTTCACTGTTAGAGCAGTATCTGGCCTGATGCTGGCAGCGCTTGGATAACTAGTGCAAGAGGACTGAGGACAAGCACAACTGAGGTAGCGCAAAAGATCCCATTGGGTCGAAGTACTCGTACGTCGAGGCCAACGTCTCGCCCAGTTGGAGGCATTAAGATAAGATTTTTTTTTTTTGATTTCTTATATTTGAACTTTATAGCTACATCACTCTACCGGGACTCTTTAGATAGCACTAGTGTGTATCAAGAGTGCTTAACACTTTCGCTGCCACCAGATTTGGCAATGTCGAGCGGGGTGTGCCATTTTGATTTTTTACGTAAATGCATGCGTAAGAGCAGCTACATGGATATAAAATAAAAATAAAAAAATTTGGCCAATTTAAAACCGAACACGATATTCTTGAGCAATACCAGGTCGGTAGCATTTATTAAGTTCGCACGCGGGGTGAAATTCATCTCTCCGTATACGCTACGGAGATAACAGCTAGTATTAATGGCTTCTTTTTATTGAAAATACGAGTAAAGTATCCACGTATCTATTAAAAATAATCTCTATATTATGCAATCGTTGGTCTAAATACAAATCTATTACTGATCGTTTAATTTCTGAACGACTAGACCGATTAAGGTCATATTCACAATACTACACGGAAAAAAAGGCAGTACTAAAACCAAGAAAACACGTTTTCTTGAAATATTTAGTAAGTTTAAGGAAATATGTCTCTACCCAAGTAATATCTATTTATTTAAAGAGTGTGATGTTCTTAGAACAATATCATAATTAACTTCAAGAATATTTTTTCTTTCGGCTAGAAAATATTTGTTTCGATATATTTGAGAGCGCATATTCTTGACTGAATGCAATATACTTTCATACAAGAGAATATGTCTTGTTTAAAGAAATCATTTTTACCCATGTATCGTCTAAAACCTTAGTTCCCAAAGTGGTCCAGGTGGACCCCCAGGGGTCCACGGGAGACTCGACGGGGTTCTACGTTGGCGTACGCAAATTTCCATAATTAAATCTAATCTTCACATGTTTTGTCGAGTTTTGGGAATATGGTAGACATGTAGCTGCAGGGGGTCCATCGGAACCAGTTAAATTTTGAAAGTGGTCTATGAGAAAAAAAAAGTCTGGGAACCTCTGGTCTTTACTATAATCCGATACATGGCGTTGTAATCAAGTTATTAATAAGTTCCATATTTATGGACCAGAATATCTCATGTTCACTATTTTTCAATAACAAAAAAGAAAATCATCAAATTTTGTCCCGGTAGATGGCGCTGTGGTCGACGTATTAATATTATTCCTTGTCAAAATTTCAGAATATGCAATTTCATCAGTATAGGTTTATTAATGTTATAATATGTGAAGGTATTCGATCACTATTATACTAGTGATCCAAGGTGTAGGTAGGTTAGGTTAGGTTAGGTTGGGACTGTGGAAAGCAGCTAATCTGTTCATATGTAATTACTTGTCCCGACTGACTGACTGACTGATTCATCAACGCAGAGCTTAAACCACTGGGGCTATAAACTTGAAATTTTAGCAATTGATGCCGTTTATGTTGTGAGCATCCACTAAGAGAGGATTTTTGGAAATTTCACCCCTAAAGGGGAAAAATAGGGGATGAACGATTATATGGAAGTCCGTCATTTTCATAGTAAGAAGTACGAAATTTTTTATACCTACTCGCTTCTGTTTAGAAATAAATATATACGTATATCGTTTTTCAAAATCATTTTTCAAAATTTCTCCCCTAAGAGGGTGAATTAGGGATTATAAGTTTATATGGGAAGTTTGCATCACTCTCGAAAAAAGAAATACGAAATTTCATATACATACCTGCTTCTGGTTACAGTATACGTTTATCGGCGTTTTTCCAAATCTCACCCTTAAGAGGGTAAATTAGCTTAATAATTTTAGCCCCAAAAGCTCCAAACATCACAAAGAATTATTACGGTAATTAAAACTATAGATTAAAAAAATTACTAAATACGCATGCGAAGTTACGGGCAACAGTATAACAGTATTATATAAAACTCAAAAGTTTTTGGATAAAGTTTCATTTTTGTGGGTATACTATGAGAGGCAACTAAGTATATAAGTCGTTTCATGAAGGAGATATATGTCCAGCAGTGACCTTTAACACGTTCCATGCCACGTGTATTAATTATGGCACACGTTAAACTTGATCATCAGGTCACGTGTACCAAGAATGGTACACGCAGACCCAGAATTTCATGTCTTTTTCTAGACCTTATCGCAAGTTTAGCAGTCTAATTGTTGTTATCATCTTCACCATAACATAAATAATTGACTATTTTTTTTTCTAATATCTAGTATTGGTATGGATACATGATGCCGGGTATAATATAAAATCCAAGCGTTTACAACTGATGTATTTAGGAAAAAATCAAATGGCCTGTACGACAGGTCGGGCAAAAACGGCTTGGCTGGGAACGTGTTAATAAGCTGAAAATGACTATGAAGATGAAATATCTAATAAGGCATTTGNGGTCGCTTACCCGTATACTTAAGTCTATTTACCGGACAGGCTAAAAGACTAAGTACTCCCTGACCTACATAAATATTTGATGATAAAAAGTACGGCCGTAAATTATTCCTATCGTTGACCTGTAACCTTTCAGAGCCAATTTCTAAAAACTTTAACCACAATTACTCGCTAAATTGATTCCCATACAAAATAAAACAAAATCATAATGATCCCAAATTTTCGAGAACGCCCTTTCAAAAACACGAACCAAAATAACCGCAAAACGTTTTTCACCCCAACAACGGTTATTCCCACGAAGAAAGAAAAAATAAAAAAAAGTCCAAATTGATGATTCATGATTACAATATAGAGGGTAGGCACATCGGTATCTCACATAACTTCCCCACTAATATATATTTCACGATGAGTTTAATAATCAAAGTGGTACTTGCAATGCTAACTGTCAGTGGGTTCGATTTCCATACAAGAAATATTTGTGTTCTCTACTGATATTTGTGTCGTTAATCTATGTGTTGAGTAATAATTATCCCAACTTAATAATATAAATGCGAATGTGAGTTTGTTTGCTACATTTTCACGTTTTAACTACTCAACGGATCATTATAAAATTTTGTATATACATTGTCAGAGGTACAGAGAAGGACATAGGGTAACTTTTATTCCGAAATAACTTGTTCATGAGGGATAAAAAAATTGTATTTTCAACGGTCTCTGACATGTATTTAATATTAGACAATCAACGCGGGTAAAGTCACGGGTAAAAGCTAGTATTGGATTAAAGTCGGAATTTTGAGCTGCCCAATCCAAATGACAGACAACTTCTTGCATATACGCTACCACGTCACCGGAACGGTGAGCGTGAGCACTGTCGTCCATAAAAATAGAATTTTCTCCAAGAGGTTAGCACATCGAGTGCCGATTCCTATAGAGGTTCATCTCTGTGAACATGTTTTTAATGACCTGCTCTCCTGTGGACATATCTTTATTTTCTTTGGAACAGTTAGAATAGAAATAATACTTTATAATAATTATTTATTTTGTCGACGGCATAATGCGGCTTACAAATGAAATTGAAGCGAGACACGACGCCGTGTGCTCGGCCTCCTCGCTCTCNCATAAAAATAGAATTTTCTCCAAGAGGTTAGCACATCGAGTGCCGATTCCTATAGAGGTTCATCTCTGTGATCATGTTTTTAATGACCTGCTCTCCTGTGGACATATCTTTATTTTCTTTGGAACAGTTAGAATAGAAATAATACTTTATAATAATTATTTATTTTGTCGACGGCATAATGCGGCTTACAAATGAAATTGAAGCGAGACACGACGCCGTGTGCTCGGCCTCCTCGCTCTTCACGGTGCCGTGTAGTCGGCATTGAATGTGTTGATGTAGGTTATGCATGTAGATTTAGGACCTTCGTTATGTACCGTTATGCATTTAATGTTCCATTTTCTATGAAAACTAATTCCGTACGCTCCGTCGAATTAATTGCTGCCTAAAACATAACGGAGCCATAAGGAGTGATTTCTTCGAAACACACATCCGCATAGTTTTCCCCTAGTCTTTGCAGCATTTGCCGTACAAAGAGGTTATAGCTTCATCAGAAAACAATACTTTGTTGCAGTCCTCCAGAGTCCACGATGCACAATTTCGAGCAAACCGGAGTCGGGCCACCCGGTACTCACGGAGATTTTTAAAGCCCTGGACCGGACGGAGCTGCTAATATTGGCTGATAAAAGCCACCTCTTGGCCATTCATAAGCTATATAAACATACATACATACACACAGTCACGCCTTCTTCTCGCTGGGGTAGGCAGAGACCACTTCTTTCCACTTTCTACGAGCCTGACATACATCTTTCGCTTCTTCTACTTTCATCAATGCTTTCATACATGCTCGCCAGTTGCGGGTACTCCTAACCTGGCCTTTCTTCAACACGACTTCGATTTGATCGAGATACGTTCGCCTGGGTCGATTATATAAATATATTCTATATATAAATTATATAAATGCTAATACATAGATATCCTTGACTCAAGTACAAACATTCGTGCTTGTCATACAAAGTTCGTCCGTTCCAAGATTCGAACCCGAGACCAATTGGCACAGAACCAATCAGTCAGTAACATCTTTATTGTCATCATTAGACCGTGGAAGCCCACTGCTCATAGACATAGAGCTACTCTTTAAAACATAGGGATTTGCCATAAGCTCCACGCTTGGCAGGCGTCTTACAGATCGCTGTAGATTTTGATTGAATAACAGGATAATAATACTACATATTGTCTTGGTACATCCCTTGGCTAATTTTCACAGCATCCACGGGAAGAGATGGAGTGACGCTATTATTACGCCGGCGCCACGCGGCACATTTTTATAGCAATCAAGCTTGGCTACAAGCGTGCTTATTTTATATCAATCAAGCTTGGCTACAAGCAGGTTTATTTTATATCAATCAAGCTTGGCTACAAGCAGGTTTGTTTTATAGCAATCAAGCTTGGCTACAAGCGGGCTTATTTTATAGCAATCAAGCTTGTCTACAAGCGGGCTTATTTTATAGCAATCAAGCTTGTCTACAAGCGGGCTTATTTTATAGCAATCAAGTGTGGCTATAAGCGGGCTTATTTTATAGCAATCAAGCTTGGCTATAAGCGGGCTTATTTTATATCAATCAAGCTTGGCTACAAGCGTGCTTATTTTATATCAATCAAGCTTGGCTACAAGCGGGCTTATTTTATAGCAATCACGCTTGGCTACAAGCGGGCTTATTTTATAGCAATCAAGCTTGACTACAAACGGGCTTATTTTATAGCAATCAAGCTTGGCTACAAGCAGGTTTATTTTATATCAATCAAGCTTGGCTACAAGCAGGTTTATTTTATAGCAATCAAGCTTGA
>WUAW01028549.1:1287-13412 GCA_017165845.1 Thaumetopoea pityocampa | reverse complement strand
TTATATAACTGGATACTGGCAGAATTGTACCAAATTGGTCAAACGCCATAAACCAAGAAGTGAAGTGAACCACACAATTTCTCACAGATAATCATCTCCTTAATGGGAGGTGCTGGACAAGTTATTAAATATATATATATTACAGACCATATGTAAATATAAAAACATCATGACTATATCTCTTAAGGCAGTATATTTATACAGTATGAAAATAATAATATAAATTGATAGAATTATTTAAATATGATTTGTGGGAACAATGAGGCTAGCTGTTTAATCATAAACAAAAGCCTCCAAAAAAAAAAATTAAAAAAGACATTAATGTATTTATTATGGATGGGCCGAAATTCGTTTTTATATTCGGTTTGACCGAATTTCGGCAGTTTTAGCCGAACTCTGGCATTCGGCCGAAATTCCGTTAAAATGTCAAACATTCGGTGCAAGAAAAAGTAGGATATTTTAATTTTTTCTTGCACTATTTTGACTGAAATTAATAGAAATCATATCTAATAATTAATAGAAATCATATCTTTCTAAATAAGGTAATTTTTACTATTAATCCCGCTAAAACTTATTGTCCTGAAATAATTTTTAATCGATAGAGGACCCGCGGCTGTGATGTATTTAAAAGTCATATTTGGGGCAATCGACACTTGCTTATTATTATTTATTTAGTGGCACTCGCCGGCCGCTGTCACGACACGCTCGCTTCACTCGCTCGGCTCGTGAATTTTTTACAGCAACCTGATGCTCCTCCTCGCTTCGCTCGTCGTCGAACCTATTTTTGGTCTATTATTGAGTTATTTTGTCAACGAAGATTTTTTCACTCATCACTAAGAATTTTAATTTTTTTTTCTCGAAAGTGATTGAATTCCCACAAATGTGACTTAAAATACACTATAGCCGCGGGTCCTCTATCGATTAAAAATTATTTCATGTCAATATGCTTTAGCAGGACTAATAGTCAAAATTACCCTAAATAAGCCTAGCATAACTACTTATGGTGCTAACTGTGGCGCTCTACATCACTACATACCACACATCCTCAACAGATGGCGCAGTTCTAAAAGTGACGATATAATATGGAAGTCTGAATCACGCGCATGAAGTTTAATAGCGACTTAGCGTATATACAACGTCCCGACATCTACCATCGAAGCAATGGCATAACACCTGTCTGGTCGGAAAATCTTCCCTTTTCCGATACTGCCACACCTGCCACACTTCGACCCTACAGCTGGTAACATAATCATTAACATCAGGGGTCACTAGGATCTCGCTATAACTGGTGACCCCTACAAAACAACAAGCAACCTTTTGAAAAACAAAAAAATGATATCCTCCATCACCATGCTACCAACATCAACATTGTTATTACCCTCAAAAAAAGAAAAAAAGAATCCATCAACAGCAGTCCCCAGCAAGCCAGACATCAGCTTAATCAGGACCATACGCAGCCTTCACATAGGCTACCTGGTTCTTCTGCACAACACTCAACCGACTCAGTGGATCAACAGTTCATCGCAACACACATCCGGACTCACCACGGGCTCTCATCCAGCGAGGTGGTCTCTGCACACTTGGACTTACACCACTAACAGTTGAGTCGACTCACTCAGTCTTGACTCACCGTAGACAGAGCATCTGTACCTTAGTCTCGACTCACCGTAGACTACTACTACTAGCATGTGTACCCTAGCACTTGTAAGTTCACTTCGAGCACGATGCAACAATTCAACATACATTCAAGACTAACCTCCGGTCTAAAGGGGGGAGTAATATGGCGATCTACTTCTCTACATACCACACATCCTCAATAGATGGCGCAGTTCTAAAAGTAACAATATGGAAGTCTGAATCACGCGCGTGAAGTTTAATAGCGACTTAGCGTATATACAACGTCCCGACATCTACCATCGTGGCAGTGGCAGGCCCCGCCAGACATAACACCCGTCTGGTCGGAAGATCTTCCCTTTTCCGATACTGCCACTCCTGCCACACTTCAACCCTACTGCTGTTGACGTAATAACGTCATCACTGAGTCATAGTCACTTCGCTATAAATGAATTCGCTTTAAAATTTATCCACAAAAATCCACAATTATAAACTCACCTTTCCCTTAGCATTATGCTGTGCTCCCCAAGCAGCCATCACATAGGGGTCGTTGACAGACACGCAAACAATTTCCGAGACGCCTTCAGATTTCATTTTATCAGCATTCTGCACATATCCCGGCAGATGGGTCTTGGAACAACCAGGCGTGAACGCCCCCGGAACAGCAAACAGCACCACCTTCTTACCCGCCGTCAACTCACATATATTCACTTTATTTGCAGGTGAATCCTCAAAAAGATCCGCTTGTGGCAGTTTATCACCGACCTGTGCAAGTCACACAGTAAAGTAAATAAACGGAAATTATGTAATTTCATCAATATAATAAAGTTGATACCTTTATTGGTGCCATGATTAATTTTGTGGTATGTAACGCTCGACCAGACACCTGTCTACTCAGTGCAGTAACACTACGAATAATAAGCGGCCCTGTGAAAAACATTTGTAGGCAGAATTTTTATTATCTTCACGTATCGACCCAGTCGATCCTTCATTCAACAGATGATAAAATTTCAAACCATGACCTTGGGTTCAGTGTTGCCGGCATTTAATCACATATTATAACTAAAGTCGAGTCAGAAATTATCCGAATTTAACCGTTGTTTTAGCTCTTTGCAGATCTACTGATATTGATTATAATTAGTAAGGAAAGGTCCCTAGCATAGTGATCTAAGTAGATCACCGACAAGTCTGCTAGATCACAAGTAACCAGATACGAACCTCGTAAACATCCACAATCTTTATTAAGACCAGTGTCATTGATAGATCAACTGAAACTCACAGTTTCATGTGTCTGTCTCTTGAAACATGGAAAAGCCATGAAAATGTTAACGTACTTGAACATACTTAAACATTCAATACCTGCATGACTTCTTGTGCGACAGTAGAATCAAGAGGTGCTCGGTGTCTTGAGTTTTTGGGGTATGTGGTAAGTGTAAAATAATACCCCAATATGTATATAAGGTACAAAGTTTATTTGCACGAGTTGTGACATGGTCGGAGGCGAATTAACTGTTCGAACTCGCCGCCCGAGCTTATATTGAGGTGCCATCAGAGGACGCCGACAAAGACACCGTTGTGAGTATCGCGGCGGGTGCGGTGCCTTTGAAGTTGCCGCCAAAAGCACCGCTGTCTGTATTGCGACGCGCGCGGCACCTTTGTTGAGGTGCCGACAAAGGTACCGCTGCCGGAGTCGCGGCGTGAGCGGCGCCTTTGATAGTTGCCGTCAAACGCGCCTCCGTCGTTATCGAAGTGTCCACGTTATCTTCAAAAGGCGCCGCGACACGTGTATGCGCGGTAGCTAGGGATGTCACCACAAGTTATTTTGTCACTAACCTTAAACATTTATAAAAACTTTAATATTAACAACAATGAAGATGTTTATAAATCTTAATATGCTTTCTTTATGTGATACAGATTTTTACTCTTCTTTATAATAAATATTGTTTTTGATAGATATTGTATTTATTAAACTTGTAGCTAAGATTTAGAAAACAAATGAACGAATGAATGGATAAATGAACGAGCGAATGATTGCATGCTTTATTTGCTAATAATATATCTATATACCTATGTTAATAATAACCTATGTTATACATAGATTTTTACATAAAATTCAGATTCACTATTATATGACAAATTCATCGTGGGGATATATCAAAAATAATTAAAGAATATTCTTGTGACTAAAAAAAAATACATACTGTTACGATAATCAACAATTCAAAGTATCAAAACACAGCAATCATGATCACCCGAATATGCCCGAAGCCTTAAATTAAATAAACAATTATTAAAAGCTCTGCCAGTGTCAACTATGTATAATAAAAAATTATTAATGTAGAATTTTTTAACGTAATCTTGAATATTGAATAAAATACGCAAAATACATTCTGAAAAAATAATATTAGTATTCAATATTTTTCCGTATTCATAAAATTATATGACTGTTGCCATAATAAATGTAAAGGAAAAATGCCACTTCTGTTACTGTCATAGTCCATAGTCGTGTTAGTTATGGTCTATTTAAGTGCCGTGACTAAGTAGATAACACATGAAATTGCAATAATATGAATTCCCTATATAAGAGTAATAGTTCTACCCGAGGCTCTAGACTACAAATTTACACCACCTATCTTACAGAAACTAAACGAACGCACGTACATACATACATATATACTCCTAAATATATGAACTTTTAAACAATGGTTTATTTTTGATCTTAGGCCTGTTTAATTTTTTTTTCATAATCTTTGAGGACTGATTGGCTCAGTAGTAGTGACTGCTTCCTTGGCTAATTGATGTATATATTATTTTATCAATATAAAAATAACTTTTATTCACATTAGATACAGAATATTACCAGCTTAACCGGGTAAATTTCGTGGCGGCAGCGTTGCTAGACGTTACCATAGGATATTTACACTGGCTCTGCCACTGACCACCTGAACGCAAACTGACGTTTCTCTGACATTTAAATAAATTGTTCAGTAATCTTGATTTAAAATCTACGTCTCATAAAATTCTATACAAACATAAATAATGACATGACAGTATTTTGTATAATAATACGCAATAACCTATGAAAGGGATAAACACAGTAAAGCAACATACACATGTATACTAACGCGGAAAAAATCTATATATTAACAATTCTTAATTTTCATATGAATTTTTAAATATGTTTTGGATTGCGTGTTGCCAGAAATATTTCAATAACCATTTTAATTAGTAATATATCAAAATATTTAATTATCAAAAGCACTATACCCACATATATTTGATTATCCCATATAGTAAAAGTCATCCATCCTAGCTTGTCCAAGATTAGTGCATGGCAAAATTGTGGTATAGTGTTATAATCAACTCTAAAACTCTAAAAGTCTTTCAAGTATAGTGAGATAAATCAATTAGGACCTTATATTTAATTAATTCAATTGTGCATATCTGCAAGAATAGTGCTGGGCCACGTACTGCTTGATAGCTTCGATTTATGGATGTAAATTAGCTTAATGTCTCCTGCCTCCATATAATGTCACACGAATGCGAGATATTTTTTCTGCGTCTCATGTCGCAGAAAAATATATCGATTTATTATTCAAATGGTTAGGATAATCAACCTATATTTATTGTCATGTTTTATTAAACCAAATATAAATCTAATAAGAAATTTTAGTGTCACTCAAATTTATTTAAAATCAGAAAAGTAGCATCATCATAATCGAGAGGTGGAGCAAGCTTAAATTTAGGATCTCAAGTAGCATATAATTGACATATTATAATATATAAAGTGACGGATAATAAAGATATGTTTCTTTTAAAAACACTAATTAATTCAATACAAAAACTCGTTAAATATATTTATAAATTATTTAAAATTCACTTATACAATCGTCTCTGAATACTCTTTTCGCATGATTATTAAAAGAAGTACTACTGATTCAAATGTTTAATGCAGGCTATATTGTATTCTTATTGTACACGATGTGGTAACATTTTTTGTTTATGGTCAAAGTTCGGTTAAGCTTTCTTCGTTCATTTTATATTATATTCTCTTTGGTTCATTTGACTTTGATTATTTGTGAATTAATCGGTCTTTAGGTCGTTTCCACGTTTTTGGATATGACATTGTTTGTTATAGAAAGTATTACGATAGTAAGACGTTAATATATATTAATGAATAATCTTGTGTATCATCATGGATACACCAACAATGGATAACATTTATCAGGCGATCAGCGCTTTGTACGATAACCCTAACGCAAGTGAAAAAGAAAAAGCCTCGCTATGGCTGGGAGATGTCCAAAAATCTGTAAGTACATGCTTAATTTACAAACATTTGTGTTATTTATTGGAAGATTACACCATTGCATATATATGTGTGATGATAAACACCGCGTTTTTTGTCTTTTGAGCTCATTAATGTCGGTATTTATTTCAGATACATTCATGGCAAATAGCTAACGAGTTATTGCAACAGAAAAAAGACTTAAATTCTTGTTACTTTGCCGCTCAGACCATGAGAACGAAAGTACAACATAATCTATCTGAACTGCCACCAGAGGCTCTTGTATCTCTTCGGGACTCTCTAATATCTCACTTGGAAAGAACCACTCCTGACACAAGTTCTTCCATCTTAACACAACTCTGTCTGGCTCTGGCTGCATTAGCTTTACAAATGCCATCATGGCAGAACTGCATTAGTGATCTAATCAAATTATTATCTAATAAAAGTAATTATGCATTGATAGAAATATTAACAGTCTTGCCTCAAGAAATAGATTCTACAAATTTGAAACTTGGAGAGAACAGGAGAGAAGAAATAAAATCTGAGTTGAGGTCAAGTTCTCATTTAGTAACACTATTTCTGAAAGAGCATGTTACTAGTTCTCAAAATACACAAGTAATGTTAAAAGTAATAAAGTGCATGACAGCATGGATTCAAGTTAAAGCTATAAATATACAGGATGTACCACAAAATGCAGTCATAGGTTTCAGTTTACAAATTTTAAGGGATCATAATTCTATAAATACCCTTCATGATGCAGCATCTGATTGTATATGTGCATTACTCCACTGTTTGGAACAAAGTGATAATGAAGATATTGAGAAACTATTATTCGATAGTGTAGCAAGTTTAGAAGAGTATTACCATATGGCTGTGGCTCATGAGGAAGATGAGAAAGCCACTAATTATGCACGAGTGTTTACGGAACTAGCAGAGTCTTTCTTAGAGAAAATAGTGTCTAGTATAGTAAATGAAAGATCATATTTTGCTATGAGGTCTTTGGAATTGGCACTGATTTGTGTTGGCCACCATGATTATGAGGTAAATATGGGATATATTATTTTTTACCCAGAATTAATATAAAAATAAAATTGATGATTATGTGTATACATAGTATCTGATTACTATATCTTGTAATTTTATAAATATAAGATACAGTAATCACTTTCGCGGAGGCGAAATGTAGACTGCGGATAGCCACTTTGCTACATCAAATGATCGTAGCAGGTGGAAGTGGTCTCTGCATACCCCAATGGGAAAGAGGTGTGACTGTATGTATGTATGTACTATGGTCTCTGCCTGCCCTTATGGGATATCGGCGTGAGTGTATGTATGTAGTAATCACTTTGTAACTATGCTTCATTCCAAATAGAACTAATAAGAAGGAAAACATCAAAGATAGTATACTCATTTTGTGTAAATTCCTTTCTCATATTAATATCAATCTCTATATCAATTCATTTTCTGAACCTATTGAACAATAACTTTGTAAGTATTCATTTATATAATTTCTGAAACTTTCACAGCCAATCATATGGCTGAATATCATGCTTAGAGATATGAAACTAGAGGTATATGTGCAGCTGTTGACTACAGTATTTTATTATATGTAGATGTAACTTGCCAGATTTAAACCTTATAAAATGGTGGCATCGTGATTTGTCATCCAACACATCTCATTTCACATGGGGTCAAAAAGTGGGCCACAGATAGTCACTTTGCTACATTAAACAATTGTAACAAGGGGAAAGAAGTGGTCTTTGCTTACCCCAATTCTTCAGTAATATAGTTGTTAGAATCCCCACCGATCACCTGAGTGACCAGGTTACGATTCCTCACGATTCCTCGTTAGAGTCAGGGAAAAAGGTGTGACATACATATATGTATATATGACATACATATATGCCAGGTCATAATAGGGTGAAATAATAATTGAAACACAATGTGCTAAATGTGTCCATTAATTACATGATGTTTTTTAAGCAACTTTTTAACCCCTCCTCCACCTGGTGATACATGGTGAGGTTTTAGGCTCCCCCCACCCAAAATCACGTGTATTTTTTTGTATAAAGTATATTTATATATTTTTTCGGTTTAAAAATCGCGCGCTCAATGAAAAGATAAATACAGGTGATATTTTACTACACCCCAGCATATACATGTCATTATAGTGTTAACAAACATCTACATAGGATGAATTTATCCGGCACCACAGCCTGTCGATATTGTGACACAGCAGAGGAAACTGTGGAACACTTGCTGTGTTGCTGTGATACTTTGGCCGGATGGCGAATCGATCTTCTAGTTCTGGCGTACCCCAGACCAGAGGACTGTCAACTCTTCACTGTTAAAGCAGTATCTGACCTAATGTTGGCAGTGCTTAAGTAATTAGTGTAAGAGGGCTGAGGCCAAGCACAACTGGGACAGTACAAAAGATCCCATTGGGTCGAAGTGCGTCGAGGCCTTCGCCTCGCCCAGTTGGGGGCATTAAGATAAGATACTACACCTCCGTGTGACATTTCGTGGTTTTGTCAGAACCCCCTCCTCCCTTTTGAGCATCACGCGATTCATGGGTGCTCCCTTATCTAGATTTTTCATGAATATAATATTTTTAGGACTAGTGGATTTTGTTTCTTATAGTAAATTAACATGCTTAGCATGATTTTTTTATATCTTTTACTAGTAGTCAAAACACACATGAAATTGATGCAATTTTCAAGAAAGCTTAAGTTCTGGAGCCTCTTATGTCATCTTAGTAGGAAAAGGTTGGATTATATGCTGCCTGGTAAAAATTCTTAGAAACAACTAAAAATATTCTCTCTTGGTAACACTGTTGTTACAAGAAAGTAGGTTAATAACACGTTCGCGCTGATTTGTACCACCGGTGGTACGTTTTTTGTAGCACCCGCACTTGGCCACTGGTACTGGAAGTGCAAGTTTTAGCTCTAGAATTCATTTTATATCGTATATCATACACATCAAACTCTTACTATGATGATTGAAACAAATACAAAAACTTATATTATGTGTACATTTTGACTAAGTGAATAAAATGTCTTGTACTCGACTGTATCAAATTTGATATGTTGAAGATGAATCGATTCGGATTGACTCCATGTGAGTTCGACATTTCGTCCATCGGCGCAAGTGTGTTAATGTCGGATTCCAAAGAAATTAAATGCCAAATTCTTTTGTAAATTTCCTCAGATTAATATGGCTGTTTTTTATATCTGTGAAAAATCTTTGGTGCCTGAAAAATTTAAAAAATCTTTGGCACAGTTTTGGGTAGTACTGGTTTTTTACAAAATAAAAGATATAAGGTTTTTTGAAGTTAATTTAGAACACCTATTATTTTCTGTTATATATTTGTGAAACTGAATAAATGTATTTCACCAGGTAGCAGAAATAACTTTCAACCTCTGGTTCCGACTATCTGAGGAGGTGTATCGGAGGGACTATCAACCTCTAACAGACTCCTTCAAACCATACATAGAACGTCTCCTTGAGGCTCTGGCCAGGCACTGCCAGTGCGAGCCAGATCATACACAACTTCCAGATGAAGATGATGATTTCAGTGTAAGTAGCTATATGAAATTTTAACCGTGAAAGAGAAAGAAATTTTGTAAGCATAACACAGGTGCCATTTGTGTGTTAGTCTAATAATAGTCATGAAACTCATAGCACCTTTTTATGTGTGGGAGTTCATAATTAAATGAAATATCATTGTCCGGAGTCCATATTAGTCCCCACTACTGGGGCACACACCTCCTCTGATAAGGGGGATTAGGCCGTAGTCTACCGCACGCTGGCCTAGTGCGGGTTGGTACACGACATACCCACGCGGACATGCAGGTTTTCTCACAAAGTTTTCCTTCTCCGTTAAGTACATTGGCGTCTACAATGTAGATCATACATGTATTACAAATAATAATTCAGTGGTACGGGACCGGGATCGAACTCAAAACTCTTCGATCGTAAGCTGTGTTTAAAACCACTACACTACGAATGCACTTGCATAAATGAAATATATATATGATTAATTATTGAGAGGTTGGTATAGGAGCAGCAGGTATACAAATTCTACAACTTTTTAAAGTTTTATCACAACTCCCAATATAATTACTAATAACATATAATAAAATTAAAACTAGCCTCATTCAACTATATCTCTTTTTTTCTGACTTTTCTTTATTATCTGTATAATATATAGTTTCCGATTGTCATATAGGATCTACTTTTCATCACAAGTGACAACCGGATTCAGAATTCTCTCATTTCTGTGCCCATTTAACAAGTTAAGGCAAGCTTCGACATGATATTTTTATTGTTGTTCAGTGCATTCACACGGTACGCACTTTCCGAGCTTTATTGTCTCTCCAATTTGAAATAAACGATACAGTTTTTGTTTTAGCACTTACGTTGAAGGCTGCTGCTAATTTCTAAGTGATTTGAAATAAATTTGCTTTCACTATGGCTTTCAATTCATAGTTATCAATTCTCGTCTATGGTCAACCATAGGGCTCTTTTTGAGCCCAATGAATTAAACTAATTAGACCAAAAATGCACCGTGCGTTCACTTGCGCTACCTGATTCATACATGTCGTTGATAATGCATGCCGTCTGTGCTGCGTTGGAACCACAACGGAATTTATATCCGAAAATAACGTTCTATTTCGATTTTTCCATCGTCTCAGAAACAGCGATATCAGAAAAAAACCCAACCGCGGGAAAACAAATGACTACTGATTTATCTTTTAAGAAATATCATAACTATGTCATTAAATTGATTTGAATTTAGAATTTTAAGTAGAATAAAAGAGCCAGTATTAATAATCGGCAATTTTAAAAAATAAAAACTAATGAATGAGAATAATACTCCATTGGATGGAGGCAAGCGACATAATTGCGATGATATTTTAAATTTGGATCGACAAAACCATGTAAATAATGTAACAATCCTATTTTAAATAGGCCTATATCTAGTAATGGTATTCAAAAGCCTGATGGTACAACTGTGGTAATAATTGTGGTAGGTGATGGTAATTTCAACAACATTTATTCCATATTTAAGTCATATCTCCGTACTCTGTATGACTACTAAGCTTTATACTACCACCCATAATGTATTAGCTAAAGAAGAGAACAGAAAAAAAAAATATTGAACCAATTTTTTAAAATAGGCAAAATTGATAGCAGCAAAGAATTTTTTTTTTCGTTCATGATAAAAGTCGTTGATACAAATCAATAGCAAAATTGTTAATGTTGCTCAACTAAGGGAAAATTGTCTATTTTGCGGAGTCGATACTTATGAATTTTTGCTTTTGTGAAAGGAATAACAATTAAAACCGCCAAATACTTACTACCTATTAATCATGTCACCGTTAGTATCGACGGGCAGAACACAAATTATTGTACGTTATATAGTATGTCATCTATGTATAGCTATATATGTAGCATTACGTATTAGAAATGAAACTTATTCTTGAATATACTAAGTTCGTTTATTCTGTTTCACGAAGTCTGTTCAGGAGAGTCAAACTTTACTGTATAATGCTGTCACGCGGATGTTACTTGATGTAATTATTAATAATTAAATTACAGTACATACTATTTACAATAATACCTAGACTCCAATATGAGCACGTTTGGGTAGTATATTTATGAGCTGACGCACACAAACATAGTACGTAACTACCTGCGTACTTTACAATAATCATAGCAGAATCACAGATTTACAATTACATACATACATACGATTACACCTTTTTCCCTGGCATTCCGGCGGGGAAATAAACCCCGGTTTCTCGCGTGACAGGCGGGGATACTAACCACTATACTATCCAAGAATTAGTGTAGGCAGAGACCGCATCTTTACACCTGCTATGAGCACCGTATACGTAAGTCTATTTGCCGGACAAGCTAAAAGACTTTAAGTACTCCCTGACTTAATTTACAATTATTTCATACTAGCTTTTGTCCGCGGCTCTGCCCGCGTGAATATCGGTTTTCCGCTACATGAGAAATCGCGACACAATCATAGATCTATATAAAAAAGCCTTTGAACTACTTTTACTTGACCTCCCGTACCTTAGCGGCGGCTACTCAAACAGGGATCAAATTGTATCTTCAATTCTACTGAACCGATTTTTATGAAATATGCCGCGGTATTTAAGTCGGAATAGTATCTTTAAGGCTAACAGTTTAACCAAAATGTACCCGCTGGTTT
>WUAW01028544.1:3515-19868 GCA_017165845.1 Thaumetopoea pityocampa | reverse complement strand
AATTTTTTGAATTAAAATTTAAAAACAGACTATAAAAATAACACATCAAAATTCAAAGTGTACATATTCCTGACGCAATATATTGGTATTTGTTGAGCGCCACATTGATTATCACGCTATCTAGGACCAATTTAGAAAACTATCTACTTGCTTGGGCTGAATCATCAATTTGAGTTTGTCAAAATTACGATATAGTAATTTAATGAAAATTAACAGGATGTCTTAATATAATATTATAATCATTTAACTGTGCTAATGTTAATTTTAATTTAACACGTTACATAAAATGTTATAACTTTTAACATCCACCTCTAGTTTGTATATGAACATATTCGACACTAAAAAATAGAATTGTTTATCTTAAATAACGCCATTGTATAGGTGACGTCATTCTAACGCCATAAACAAGCGTTATAGTGGAATTATTAAAAAAAAATAATGACAACATTTTTTTAATGAATATATGTAACTATAAATTAAAATCAGTTATAAAGTGTCTACATTTCTATAATCATAATCGCATAATAATATGAAAACAATAGTAAGAAAATTTCTTAAGTGTTCGGCGACGCGACAATAGCATCCCATATACAACTATTCTTTAACTAACTATATTTTAATATTTTAATTCGTAAACGGAAAATAATTACCTCGGTTCTTAAATAGAATTATTTGTTCAAAATAATTATTATTAATTAGAAAAAAAAATCTTATTAATTACGATATGGACCTTTTTTTAACGCACAGAAAATGCCTAACGCACACGGTAGTGTCGAGGGCATAGCGGTCATGTGGAGTGTGCGGTATCGGTCTTGGCTCTCCAGCGCAAGAATTGTGCGAACAATCGTCAGCAGTTCAGTCGGGCTTTGCCGTGATTTCTGAAGCGCCTTTTATTTTTGAGACCCCTCTCTCTCTTTCTCTTTCTATCACTGGGATAACTAAGGCTCTCCCAGAGAGCCTTTCTGGCAACCCCTCCCGATCAGTGTCAAACACGACTATGACTGTCTTGCAATAAAGAGGACGGTAAGGAGGTAAGAATATTCACCTTGTTACAATTTGTTTCATCGACATCTACAAGAATTTTAATTGGCCCAAAGCCATTTGTATCTCGAAGTGTATATACAAAAGAGAAATTAAGACATACATAAGGTAGAATGGCAGCACTGTAAAGGGTTGTCATACTCCAAGGCGCGCGGCCACAAGGTTATGCCCCAAGGACAGTCATGTCAAAGCATCTCCGATTCTCATGTCTCGATCAATGTATAAGATAATCAAACCACCTTCATCAACCGCTCTGTCACCAATACCTTGACTGCTTGCCCAGACAGACAACCAGCATTACGATGCTCATCCACCTTCAGAATCTCGATCTCTGTGACGAGGAGCTTCTAGAACTGTCTACCTAAGGTCGTGACTCGTGACTCGTGATCGTGTTCCCTCTTATATCCCTGTCTGTTTAGCTTCGCTATCTTGCGATCACATAGTACTCCAGAGAGCTGTCGTCGTCTCGCCCATGCTGCGCTAACACACAAGGAGGCGTACGTATGACGACTGTGGGGACTAATTCTTCGATGATTCTTTTCTTTTAAATCAGTCATTTTATAATATATTGCATCAATCAATTTTTAATTAAGACATATTTAGGTAACAGCTGATCAGATTTAACAACACAGAAAATAGACTGTATTACCAACGCTATAATGCATCTTTCCCAATGACTAAGCTTTGCATTTTAAAGTCAGTAATTTGACGACTGGACTTGGACGGGTGTGGTCTACAATGTTTGAAACATTTGTTGAGATCTATTGATCAGATATCGTCGGCGTAGGTGGAGAACTAAATAACTGACATTTGGTGGTGAAGAACTAAATCACTGCCATCTAACCAAATGGCAGTTATAAGTTATAGTTAGAACTAAATCACTGCCATTTAACCAAATGGCGGTTTAGTTCTCCACATACGCCGACGACATAGGGTATAGTCAGGGCTGGCGCGCTCCGTGCCGTAGAGGCAAAATATATCTACGCCGCGCGGCCCATTCGGTTGGATCTAACACAGTGCGTGTCACACGCGCGTTGGACTTGGATGTTCGCGTGTTGTTTCAACAATGAACATTTAGTAACGTGTTATAACCCTATCGGGCGAGATAGAAACGAGCGATTATGAAACAACAGTCAAAGAAAAAACTCTAACACATAGAGATACGATCCATATTAGCCTGCACAGGGGGAGATTCATTATAGATTAACAAAAATATTAGGCACACAGCGCTGTACCGAACTAAAATGCCTCACATGCTCCCACAGTAAATATGAGACGACAAATAAATAATAATTATATAATGATAATTGGTAGATGTCAGAGAACTAGATTAAATATCCCACATAAGGTTTTACATCGATTTTTGATTTAAATAAATCGTTAGAAAATAATTTTATATCACATCACTTATACCTTCCGTAAGAGCAAAGATTTGTAATTTAGAAATTATTGGAAAATACCCTATTCTATAAAACAAAATATTGTGTCGTCGTCTGCCACCCGGGCAGAGAGATACCGAAGATTGAGAAATATCGATCATTTTTTATTGATGCGTTGATTTTTATTGATTGGGCTGTTCTTACACCCGTACTGATATGATTCTGATCTGACGACTAATTGGTTTAGTGGCAGCGAGCCTGCTTTCTGTGCCAATTGGTCCTGGGTTCGAGCTTGATAGGAACAAACTTTGTCTAACAAGCATTCGTATGTCTGTACCCGTATAAGTAAGAATATCGTTGTCTAGTACAGAGAATCCTAATTTGGAACTAGATCAATGTGTGTGAGAAAAATGTGTGTAAAATCAGTATATTTGATTTACCGCGCACCTAGTCCACATTATTCATAGTAACTGTATAACAGGGCGAATGATTGCGGTTCGATTACTGGCGATACCAGTGACGCTATCCGTTATAATGTCATGCACACGGTCATGGCTCAAACCTATGTCACCTACTCTTGTCATGTTAAATATTAACAACATAGCGATCTAACGATCGACGAGCTAGCGATCTACCGATCTAGCGATCGACCTGAGCGTAAAAGAGGCTGCCTTCAATCAATATCACCGGGATGTAACAAGCACTTATCGATGACCGGTTGTATGTAATCTTCGGAGTTTTTATAAAATTCCGGCGTTAGGTCACCTTCCTCCAGATCATTGATGGAGTTGACCGAGTTCTGGTCGCTCAGGCTGAGGCTGGTGTCCGTGTCTTCGCCGTAGCACCGACGTTTGTGGTCCGACGGAAAATTGTGGTAGGAATGTTCCACACGGATCGCCTGCATCGTGTTGCTGTGGACATTTCATATAAGTCGTCATCATCGACATTATTATAATAATTATCATCATCAACCCGTGGAAGTCCACTGGACTTCCTCCTTTAAAAGGAGGAATTTGCCATAATCTCCATATTCAACAGGCGTCTTAAAGATCGCAGATTTTGATTCAATAACAGGACAACGCTGCTGTCCCATATCCGGGTATATCCCTTAGCTTGTTATTTATACTATATGCTATAGGGGGGGGGTGAAATATACGCCACACAGCAATAGTCTGAGATAGACTATTGCTGTGTGGCGTATATTATTTTAGTATAACAAATTTATATTTGTTATACTAAAATAATATTTGTTATACTAAAATAATAACTTATGTTAAAAAAGTTCTGGAGATCAGAACCCAGAACTNTGTGTGGCGTATATTATTTTAGTATAACAAATTTATATTTGTTATACTAAAATAATATTTGTTATACTAAAGTAATAACTTATGTTAAAAAAAGTTCTGGAGATCAGAACCCAGAACTTTTTTTTAACTTATATTTGTTATACTAAAATAATATTATTATTGTTATTTTGAATTTAAATATCTACTATAAGTTATTACTTATATTAGAATATCAATCTAGATGTACACCACTGACTGCCACTTACGTTTTTCACAATCTTTTCATCTAAAGGTTGTCTGGAAGAGATCGCTGTCTGCGATAAGACCGCCCAATGTGCACTTTTGTATTGTTATGTTGTATAAAGAATTAGTTATTAATTGGTGTACAATAAAGAGTATTATTTATCTTATTGTCAAACTGCCTCTATAAGACAGAAAAAATGTGGTCAAAAGAGACTGCAGCTGTCTCCTGGTTAATCTTACCACTGTCGCACTTACCATATCAGTAGAATAAAGATAGGTGCTATTGGTACATGATATATAAAATGCAAATAACCAAAAAATATTCATGACGGCCTTCTGCATGCAGAATGTCACATCCAAGCTATGCGTTGCTGCCTATACAAATAATAATAACAAAAGGTACTTATTCACCTGGTTTTCCTCAAAACCGGCCTCCCCATTTCCACTTGAAGCTCCAGTGAATACAATTTCGCAAGGGACTCCAGTTTCTCCTTTTCCTCGGAATCACGAAAACTTGGTAACTTCAATTCTGTCTGGCAAGAATCTTGAAGGAACTTTGAGAGTTGTTCGTTAGCCGCACTAAGGATTAGAAAGCTAGGTCTTTCTTCTCTAATCCGTCGACAGCCCGCTCTGATTTCCCTTACATCAGCGAGCATAGAATTCCCCATAGAATGTTCACTACAGTAATGGTCACTTTGAGGAGACTTCTCACTTAAATTAAAGTCGCTAGACGAAGTTTTCTGTAATGAGAAATTAGTGCGCGGCGTCTGATTGAACGACTCGCCGCGCTTCCCCGATTTTTCTTGAAACGCCTGAAACGAATGAAAAAACGACTCATTCGCATTCTGTCCGGACACGCCAGCGTTCTTTATGTCACTAAAACTTGAAAATGATGAGTGCGGCTGTAATATATCCCTATTTTCTTTACATAAGCCTTCATCTTCCAAGTCTACAACAGTTTTGGAGTCTGACATCATTGCGTCCTCATCGTTCCCAGAATCGACTTTGGGTCGCTTTTTTTTGAACCTGTTCTTGCAAGTCGCCCAACCGCTTTTGATTATACATTTTTCTTTTTTCAAGCGCTTAGGAGGTGGCATATTACTCACTGACTGGGAATTATTTACTGATTTGGAAGACTTAAACGTGAGGCTCTTATTGAAAACTTTTAACTCTTCAATCCCAGGCCAGTCTGTCAGTTCGTCATCGCCTTCTCTGTCACTGTCGTTAGTTACGACTCCGTCTGAGTCACTACTACTTAAGGAACTAGATTCATTCCCTGCACAATCCATTCCGCTGTTGGAGTCATCGAAGTGTAATGGATTCCTCAATGAATTAGGCGGATGTGTCTTATTTAACATTTTGAATTTTCTGTAGTGTTTACTGCCCTCGAAATTCTTTCCTGAATTCATAATAGGATTAAAGAATGGCGGTAAATCAGTTGCTATTTTATACCCTGTCATTTTTGACAATGTTGGATTGCCATTCTTTGCGGAATTTTTGTATACAAAATTGAAACTTGAACTGCCAGGCAATGAGGGAGTATTTATGGATGTCGATGAATTTGTGAACGCCGATGACTTCGTACCTTCTGGGTTCAGGGACTTAAGTACGATTTTACCGGGCTGGAGTACTGTATCCTTCTTGATATAGTCCGTGTCGTATTTGCGAGATTTAAAGTCATTTCTTGAAAAGAACGTAGACTTTGAAGAGCAACCTCCACTGAAGGACCTCTCTCTAATTTCGCAAATGTCTCCTTTATCGCGATAAGACCATTTTCTTTTCCCGCAAAACGCATTCCTGTGGTAGTAAATGTACATTATCTAATTCAACAGATTTAAATGGATGCCCTAGTTTTCATGATCTTGTTTTCATGGTAGATGTGAACAAACAATTCAGGTATTTTGATTGAAGTTACGTTATACGCCGATCGAGTACGTCGATAGGAGATACACTAATATTACTGGTCTCAGGGCACTACATTGTAGTCCTCCTTAGAAAATGCCGGTGACATGTTAAAAATTGTATAAAATGGAAAAGTAAATATCGGGGTCATCATCATCATTAGCCCTTGGCAGACCCTCTCATTAAAAAGAAAGGATATGCTATAATCTCCAAGTGTCAAACGTCTTGGAGATCGCAGTAAATTCTGAGTGTATATACGCTAACGCTACTCACTATCCTGGTACATCCCTTAGCTAGTTCTCACAGCACTCAGACAGAGACGGAGTGATGTTATTATTACGCCGGTGCCGCACAGCAATGCAGGGAGTAATAAGTTATCTAAAACTTGAATTCGAGAGACTTAGGAATTTTTAGGACTTTTTTAAAGTTAAAAAACTTTTGTATAGATACGAAAGTTTTTTCACTAATCGATTAAAACTGTGTGTGAGCTTTCCTCGTTTATATTTAATTTTTTCGTATCTTGGATAGGATATAGTTTAGTCTCCGTGTTTCGGAAGTAAAAAGTGGGTGCCGACTGATATCTAAGTGACACTAGTCGCCTCAGATGTGTATAGACTACGGGGATGACGTTGGACTGCAGTCAGTCATCTTAATTCGCCCCACAGCCTCTTCCAATAGCAGCCGCCGATCTAAATCGGGTCAATGTTAGAGTGATAATTTATTATAATTGGTAAACCAATTTTTCGTAAACGAAAAATTGGCTGGAATTCAGAGCGAAGAGATTGGTTAAAATTTATATTCTTAGAATGTTAAGTGATATTTGGTTGTTAAGTGTATGAGTTTGGGCGTGGCGACCTATTCCACTACTCAGTATCACGAATATTCAACAGATAGCGCAAGTCTTGACTTACTATAATGTATAACCATAGAAGGCTGAATATAAAAGAAAGACTGAAGAAATACTGATAGCGATTTAACATATATATATAACGTCCCGACATCAACCAATTCGGCGGTGGCAGGCCAAGCCAGACATAATACTCGTCTGGTCGGAAGATCTTCCACTTTTCTATACTGCCATTTCTCCCGCATTTCGAACTATAACTTGGTGATCCTGTCGTGATCATCAAGGTCTTCATCAATATCACCGTTGATAGGAATTTATAATTTATGAATATATTTTACCTTTCAGACTTTATTCCTGTCTTGTGCTTATTTGTTTGTACTGCTGGCGATAGTACAGAAGTTTGCAGCATAGTCGCGGCCGGCAGCGCACACGGCTGCAACATTAGATGAAATCAAAGGCATGTTCACAGTTGGTTTTTTTTGGCATATTTTGTCTCAGACTACCCTTCCTAAATACACCCTTTTACTGAATCACTACGCTGACCACACACAGGTGTACTGCTGGAGCAACACCAACATTTACTTATGTATACTGTGCAAAACAAAATAAGGGTAACTTGTTTTTCTCTACATATATTTAGGTGTAATTTAATAATTTTACTTAATTGATAAGCAGAGCAGCAAAAGATTTATGTTACGAACTCTTGCTGTTACGATTGAGACCAAATGCTTGGCATTATTAAAAAAAAAAAAATAGATTTTGACAGAAATAAATTTGAAACAACTTTAATGTGCCACATATATGAAGGCACATGAACACGATTACTGAAACGAGACACGTTACAATGACCCAAACATATTCGCGACGGTTTGTTTTCACCTGGGCTTTTTTCGAAGATCTATTCAAATGCTTTGAATCGCTTCCAAGAGAAACCGGCAGTGTTGTAAGAAGACCTGATTCGAGTAGAGTTCACATTAGACACGAAGCGGTACATCCGGTTAAGAGCCTGTTGAGAACGCACATCGACAGCTCGTAATTTATAGGTATCGACAATAGGTATTCGATTGCTCAAAGACCAGTAACCTTCAACAACGAGTTGTTCGAATTCGTTGAGGGTTAAAAGTGCAAATCTGTGGGTCAATATTTGGACTGGGGCATGGTGCTTTTCAATGCAAAGTAACTTTTTTATAATGTCTTTAATATAATTTTTTACATAAGACACTAGCTTTTGACGGCTACTATAACAGGGATCAAGCTGTATCTTCAATTCTACTGGACTAATTTTGATAAAACATGCCGCAGTATTTAAGTTGGAATAGTACCTTTACCTTTTTAGTAGATTTTGATCAAAATCAAAATCTACTCGCTGATTTGATATTTAACAATTTTATAATAATTTAATTATGACCTGACTGATAAAGGTATTTAATAAAAAAAAATATGAGCAATATGGAAGGTAGTCAACAATATTTATACATTCAAAAATTACTAACCTCTGTTGTCACACTAAGAATCTCTATAGGTGGTGAAATCTTGCCATCAGTATATTCCACAGGCACTTTCTTATATTTCCGTTTTCTCCTTGCATTTGCTGGCCTTGTTGGTGAAAAATTCTCATTAAAGGAGTCTGATTCAAAATTGCCAATTTGACAATAATGTCTGGACTTGAGACTGGACTTGTGCAAGTTGAGTTGGGGGTCATCAGAGTCCGACAAAGGTTGTGTGATGAGAGGTGCTTGTGGGGGACTACTGGAACTTCCATCTTCAACTAGACTTACTGTTACTGTAGCTGCTGTAAAATATTTGAGTATTGGAAACATTTAAATGGTTACTATTTTCATTGTCACCTATGTACAACATGTATATGGGTGAATCAATATTTTTTCATTTTTGGTTATCCGCAGTTACTTATATTTATTTGCATCTAAACTAAAGTAGACTAATTACGTGTAACAACACTATTAAAGAAAGAAAAAAAGAAGAAGTTTATTTAATACAGCTGAAACAAAGATACGAAAAAAGAGATTGAAAGATAAAGAATAGACTAACGCATGTTATAGATATATTTTCACTAATTTAACTCTTTTTTATTTGGTGACCCAAACGACAATTTCATGCTCCCATACAAATACTGTCTGTCCCAAAATACTAGTCACCCAGGGGGCCTATTAGAGCCTAATTCTGTTCTCAGCACTAAATGTGGCATTAAAATGGATTGAAGTTCTCAGCCCTTTACAAAATATTAAAGTTTAATGTCTATTTATAAATAGTATTAGGACCTTGAATAAGTTCTTACTGTTTCTACATAGATGACTGTAGTAATACTTCATGCATGGAATTTCAAATGATAACGCACTTATATGGAAGTACTGTATCTAACTTAAATTTCAATGTATGATAGTTGTTATAGTATAAACAAAGTATTTTTATTAGTTTTTAAAATGTCCGCTTTTGTGCCAAATAAACTGTATTTGCGGGGAATTTTATTAGACTATTTTTTTTTTCAAAAGAAATCTGCAGCTGATGCGTACAAAGTTCTTGTTGAGACTTACGGCGACAATGCTCTGTCGGATACGACATGCAGAGACTGGTTTCGACGCTTCAAAAATAATGAATTTGAACTTGAGGATAAAGGACGTTCTGGCACTCCGAAAAAAATTGAAGACAATGAATTGGCGGAACTGCTTGATCAAGACCGATGTCAGACGCTTGCAGAACTTAGAAAAACATTACAAGTATCATCTACTTGTAATGTCAACAGTTTCGAAACGTTTAAGTGTTAGGTATTATCCAGAAGCAAAGACATTGGGTAAAGTATGAATTGAAGCCGAGAGACGTCTATGTCGTTTTCTCACGTGTGAATTGCTTCAACGACAGAAAAGGTATCTTGCATCGTATCGTGATTGAAGATGAAAAGTGGATACATACGAAAATCTAAAGCTTTGGTTCCCAAGTGATCCCGGTGGACCCCCAGAGGTCCACGGGAGACTCGACGGGGGTCTACATTTATGTACGCAAATTTCCATAGTTAGACCTAATCTTCACATTTTTTTATTGAATTTGGGAATATGATAGAAATGTAGCTGCAGATGGTCCAAGGGAACCAGCTAAATTTTGAAAATGGTCTATGAGAAAAAAAGTCTGGAAACTTCTGATCCAAAGCATAGAAAATCGTGAGGTTAACCCGGCCATACATCAACATCATCTGCAAAACCAAATATCCATGGTTCGAAGGTTCTTCTCTGCATTTGGTGGGATTAGCAGGGTGTAATTTATTACAAGCTGCTCGAACCAAATGAGACTATTACACGGAATCACTATCGACTTCAACTGATACATTTAAGTCGAGCCCTAAAAGAAAGACGGCCACTACACGAGGAGAGACATGACAAAGGATTTTGTTACATGACAATGCAGGGCCTCATATGGCAAAACCAGTAAAAGCCTACCTAGAAACACTTAAATGGGAAGTTTGTATGATTTTCACCTATTTCGTTCGATGGAACATGGCATGGCTGAGCTTTCATTCTTACGAAGATACTAAAGAATGGCTTGATTCATGGATAGCCTCAAAAGACATATCGTTTTTCCGACCAGGAATACAAATATTGCCAGAAAGATGAGAGAAGGTAGTCTCTAGTGATGGACAATACTTTGAATGAAATATTTTTGTGCCTTATATTTTAAATAAAGTTTTATTTTATAAAAAAACAGTGAGAACTTATTCAAGGTCCTAATATATTTTATGATCTTACTGTATTGGTGGGTATAAAAATCTTCATTATGGACAAAATAACACAATAAGGACGAAAAATAGGCGTGATGACAAGTGAAGCAAGGCGGAGCATGTTAAGTTGTTATAGAACACTCACGAGCTGATCGAGCAGTGGGTGTGCTGTGGCAGCCAGGGAGTGCTACTAAATAAATAGCATTAAACAAGTGTCGATTGCACCAAATGGGACTTTTTAAAGTTTACTATAGCTGGAGTTCGCATATCAATTAGAATTAGAGTAATAACAAAATTGATAATTCTTCAAATTAGGTCCACTAAGGCTGACTTAAAATAAATTTTAATCAATATTGATTTTTATCGAATTTTAATCCTGGCTATGGTAAATTTTAAAAGTCCCATTCATGACAATTCAACCACTTTTAAGAAAAAAATATTTAAAATCCTTAAAATCACATCATAATAGAAACCGCCATATTTATTGTAGTACTTACGATTTTACTGTAGTGGTGGGTGTTATAAATCTTCTATAAGGCCAAAATAACACAATAAATGTCCAAAATAGGTGTGATGATGAGCAAAGCCAGGAGGAGGAGGATGTTAAGTTGTTATAGAAAATGCATGAGCCGAGTAAGTGAAGCGAGCATGCCATGCAGCTGCTGGCAAGTGCCACTAAGTAAACAGTAATAAACAAGTGTTGATTGCCCAAAATTAGACTTTATAGCTTATGATAGCTGTGGGTCTTTTATTGATTAAAACTTATTTCAAGCCTAGGTGGACCTCATCATCATCATCATCATTTCAGCCCATAGTTGTCCACTACTGAAAATAGGCCTCTCCAATCGAATTCTAGCACGACCGGTTCATAGCCACCTGCATCCAGCTGGACCCAGTGATCCTCACCAGGTCGTCGGTCCATCTTGTAGGTGGCCCTCCCACACTGCACTTGCTAGTATGTGGTCTGCATTCAAGGACCTTTTTGCCCCATTGGCCATTTGATCTTCGCGCTATGTGGCCTACCCATTGTCACTTCAGCTTGCTTATCCTATGGGCTATGTCAGCGATTTTAGTTCTTCTACGGATCTCATTTCTGACTCGATCTCGTAGAGAAATACGGAGCATAGCCCTCTCCATAGCTCGTTGCGCGACATTGAGCCTCTGAAAAAGTCCTTTTGTGAATCACCGCGTTTCAGAGCCGTAAGTCATCACACACATTGGTTGTACACCTTAGTTTTCAGGCACTGAGGGATTTTGGACAAGAAGACGTTTTGTAATTTACCGAACGCGCCGAGTTGGATCCGTCTATTGACCTCTCTCTCAAAATTGGACTTACTTAATCAGATTACCTGTCCCAGGTATATATATTCGTCAACAACTTCAAGAGTAGTTTCCAACAGTTAGTGCAGAGGGTGCAACATGGAAGTTAAACATAACCTTCGTTTTGTCCATGTTCATTTTAAGACCCACTTGTTGAGAAACTCTATTGAGGTCACCAAGCATTCATCCAAGATCTTCCAGTGACTCAGGCATGACCACTATATGGTCGGCAAATCGAAGGTGAGTGATGTATTCACCATTGATATTGATGCCTAGTCCTTGCCATTCTAGGAGATTGAAAGAATCCTCCAGAGCAACAGTAAACAGTTACGGAGATATTACATTTCCCTATCTTACTTCTCTCTTTAGGGGGATTTCCTTCGTGGAATGTTCCTGTACTCGGACTGAAATGGTGGCATTGTTATACTAACACTTCAGCACTTCAACATACCGATAGTCAATATAACATCACAGGAGAGATCTGAGAACAGCCCATGTTTCTACAATGTGAGATGTTCATATGAGATGAGTTTAGGTGGACCTAATCTGAAGAATTACCAAAAAAAAATATTTATATAAACTTTACATGAATTTTTTAAATAATTTCTGTATTTTATCTTCCTCTTATCAACATAAGTTCACATATTTGGTAAGTCATTGCTTAAATGAATAAAATTTAGTGATTTTTTTTGTTTATAAACAACTGGCTGCTTATGGTGTGATGACAATTTAAGTTATTTACATTCATTTTAAACGGCCTTAAAACAAGTGAGTGAGTTCAACATAAATTTACACTAACGTAGATTTCCAGCTGATCTGGTTCGCCGGCGGAGCCCTATCTTCCTCCGCTCCTGCCGGCCGCAGTTACTTTCCTCCAAAGCCAGGTTGAGGTCATGAGACAACCTCTCCATCGTCCCTAATGACCCCCAGACGAGTCCATTGTCTCTGCGTGTAACAATCTAGAACATACTATTTACTGATGCAAATTATTTACTAAGCCCTTCTTGTTTGACCTATTTTACATTGCTCTTTCACAATTACCACTAATATATCTCAATTTTCACTCACATACAAATGAGATAATATCGCAAATACGAGCAACAATAAAACTGTTTTTTGAATTTCTGTACGATTTTTTGTATATCACAATTGGCACCTCATAACGCATACATCAGCATCTCTACCTAATCTATGCCTCATACGCAACACAGCACACTAAATTCCTTTCAATTCTCCGTCTTGCATGACAAAAATCTTCATATTAATTCATTTCCGACTTAAAAGTATAATCTTTTTTACTGCCTTAGTGAGTGAAGTATTGGTGAAGTATAATAGGTACCTATTATTTGTCACATACATCAAAGAGAATATATTAACATACATAGATGTAAACCTACTCTATGATACATTATATCTCTATGTAGATATGTTTGTCACAGAGTCCATCTATAATATTAAAGTTAAATTTTGTAAATCAGAGATATAAAAAAACTACTCAGATCGACTTATTAAGGGCTTCTGAAACAAAATCCGTAGATGTTTGTTTTCGAGCTTCACACAAAAACCCGCGGGCACATTTTGGTCAAACTATTACAGCCTTAAAGGTACTATTTCGACTTAAATACTGCGGCATGTTTCATCAAAATCGGAAGATAAAGTTTGATCCTTGTTTTAATAGCCGCCATTAAGGTACGTGAGCTCAAGTAAAAGTGGTTCTAAGGTTTTATAAATAAATATATGACTGTTTTGGGATTTCACATCTAGCGGAAAACCGACATTCACTCGGGCGGAGCCGCGAGCATAAGCTTTGTACATAGTAGGATTATTTGTTAGCGTATATAGCACAGTATAGTACAAAGAATATAGTATGGTATAGTATGAGTACAGTATAGTCTGAGTATAGTACTAAACTACAGACGTGAATCGAGCGAACAATAGCCTAAGACGTTATATGTCAATGTTCTTGAGCATTGACAACACGGCCTTATTGAGCATTGTGTGAAAAAGAGAAATATATCGCTACCTCTATTCTTTACCTTCTTTCTACACTCAGAATAAAGACAGCACAGAAGGAACACCAATGACATAGCAATAACTCTCGTATAGTCATCCTATTTATCCCAATAAGCAGAACAATGGGACAGAAAGAGGTAGATATACTTTACAAAAAAGCAAACGTACATGGTATAAACGTCAATTTGGTTACCTTTGGTTACCTTTATGATACCAAATTAAAACGTCACTTAATGTCAAATATTATACCTAAGACTATGTCTATACATTTTATTTGCGTTATTACGCAAATAAAATACGCGCTGAAGTATTCTTCAGCGCGTGCGTAACGTCAGACCTGTGTCTTTTTTGTAAAACATTTTATTAATTTATTATATTCGGCAGTTCTATGGTGTGCAAATCAAAGCCTAGTGAATAAGTAACGTTTTCCTTCATTGGGGAATGTGACATACATTCTTCCCGAAAAGAATGTGATCCTGAAAATATCAGCTTCCATCGGTGAGTGGAGTGTCTTATAAAATTTTTTTTTTTTACGAAATTTGGGCTGCTGTTGGCCCTAAGGCCTTTACAGCGTCACCGGACAGGATGTCGAGTGTGGAGTGCACTCCAGCCTAGCCTTAACGGCTGCGAAGTGGGGCGACTAGCACGAAGGTACCTCGAGGGAGTCTCGAGCCTCGGCTTGGGCGGTCGCCGGAGATGGGTGGGTCGAAAGTGGGGGCCTCGGTGCAGGGATGCACCTAAAAAAGGCGGAATCCGGGGTCAGTGTCGGACGGGAGTTCCTTCCGCCTCGCCGGCGGGATCGGATCCTAGACCTCTGGGTCATGGGGGTACGGCTCGCGCCGAGAAGCGCGAGGGTGATGGGGTCGTCAGGGTCGTACAGGATGTGTCGGGGGCGGCAGTGACGCGGGATTGCGTCACGATCCGGTTCGTAGGAGGCAGAGGCCACTACTAATGGATTGGGATGCTCGAGAGCATGCTCGAAGTGCTTCCGGGATACTTCCCGAAATTATTTCGCGATCGTGGGGAGTCGGAGGTCTGAGTAGAGATCGAGATTGCGCAGAAACCAAGGGGCGCCTACGGCTTTGCGGAGAAAGCGATTTTGGATGACCTGGAGGCTCTTGATGAGAGCGGGAGCGGCGTGCGTGAACGCAACGCACGCATACGACATGATGGGATGGATGCAAACTTTGTATAACGTCACTTTACTAGAAAGCGACATTTTACTCCGTTTGCAGAGCATCGGGTGGAGTTGCCCCAAGACAAAGGCGGCTCGGTTGCGGATCACCTTAATGTGGTCCTTAAAGGTCATCCGGGAGTCCAGAGTGACTCCGAGGTATTTGGTCTTTTTGGTCCAGGGGATGGGACGAACGAACATGGTGATCGTGGGGATCACGTAACGTTTGGAGAGAAAGAACCGATGGGCTGAGTTTATAGTGGTCCTGCAGATGAGCACTGCCACGCTCTTCTCCGGGTTCACTTCCATCCTCCACTTACGGAACCATTCAACCAACTCAGTGACGGCAGCATGGAGTTTCTGTGCGATGAGCACTTTATTCCCGCTAGAAGTGTAAATTGCGGTATCATCTGCGAAAAGGGCTAATGACGTACCACGCGAACGAGGAATACCGTTCGTGTAAATAAATATTTTTGTTATTGATCTTCGTAAAATGTAAAGAATTTCTGAATGATTAGAGAAAACTTAGGAATAAGGCATATTAGAAATCAAGATTTTATTTAGGCCATTTGATTAATTATTTTTTTACCAAAACGTTAATATCGATAAATATACAACACAACACTACAAGGAGTGTATGGATGGAAAAAATATACATATATATTTTTTCCATCCATACACTCCTTGTAGTGTTGTGTTGTATATTTATCGATATTAACGTTTTGGTTTGTTA
Organism: Thaumetopoea pityocampa; assembly: GCA_017165845.1. Lineage (NCBI taxonomy): Eukaryota > Metazoa > Arthropoda > Insecta > Lepidoptera > Notodontidae > Thaumetopoea > Thaumetopoea pityocampa. The sequence goes on along the minus strand of WUAW01028544.1, from coordinate 4,203 downwards.
TTTTGCATAAATCGACAGGATTCAGTTATTACATACATTTATTATCTTTATTGCAGATTTCCCATAGATATGATGTACAATAATGGTTTGATGCTATTGCATAAAGCAACTGGCAATGAGACAAATAGCGTCGTATTTGATTGAGACATTTCAATGACGACTATTTCATTAAAATTGACCACAAATGGGGCAGGTTCAAATCAAATGTTATTCTATCACTACATCTTCGCAAAAATTGGTAAGTCATTTTATAGATAAATATGATACATGGACTTCATATGTATACACGCATTGTGACCCTCGGTAATATGTACAAGTCTATTTTGCGTAAAATCACAACAGTGTCATAATTCTATATTTCTTTAATAAAGAGATAGAGTTTGTTTGTCTATGGGGGGATAATTAGAGAATGCTACAATTTAGATTTAGATTTTGTTCACTAATAGAAAGCTAAATTATTCCCGAAAAATATGTATTTTTTAAGCGAATGATGTTGCAGTCTAATAACTAGTTACATAAGACGTTAAGAAAGTATGTGTGTTTGTGCGTAATTTAAGTCAAAACTGATAAATTGATTGACGTGATTTTTCATACACAGATAATTGGAGGACTGGAGACTTAGAGAAGAAAATTATTGATTAGAACAGATTAATCGCCTTGAAATATTAACTAACTTATCGCCTTGAAC
>WUAW01028536.1:25342-41869 GCA_017165845.1 Thaumetopoea pityocampa | reverse complement strand
ATATATATATATATATATATATATATATATATATAATACATACATACATACACTAACACCGATATCCCATAAGGGTAGGCAGAGACCAATTCTCTTCACCTGCTACGACCATTTAATGTAGCAGTGTCTATCCGCAGTTCACATTTCGCCCCGCGGGCAACGAGGCGTGTCGGATGGCGAACCACGACGCCGCCATTGTATAAGGTTCAAAAGTATTAAAGTTCCTCATTGCATTCTCACGGCTTTAGTGGAAAGGAAAGAGGATGAGGTAGGAAAGGTGTATTGAGCAGAGAATAAGGAATTTAGGAAAAGGACTATAAGGTTATAGGATACTATCTCGGAAGGAGTAGGAAAAGGCAGTAGTAGCTCGGGGGCCCGGGGTCGCTTACCCGTGTACTTAAGTCTATTCGCCGGACAGGTTAAAAGACTAAATACTCCCTCTACTAAGTACTCCATATAAAATAATATTTGTATATTTATCTATTTGCTGACTGTACATTAATAAAAACGTCTCCACGCTAATTTGATTGTACTCCCGCACGCGTGTTCTCTGTAAATAATTGGCATCAAAAACAACATTCAAGACTAGCAGCGTTTAAAATCACGCAATTCAAAATTCGTGAACCGTTTTCCCGTCACACTAGCAACTCAATTATGTCTAGTTAATAATGGTAATAGTGATAATTCTTATTTTAAGTTATCGCAAAGCTGAGTTTTGACGATGCGAGTGGACTCGTTAAAAGTTGAGTCGTGTAGGCATTCGGGATCTGTTATCTCATTGCATCTCGCATGTTACGTTAAAAAAATATGTATTTTTTTTCTGGTGGACGCCATTGCGGAGTTTTGGCGGTAACCCGAGTGAAGCGTCACTTGAAGTTTTATTTTAACGTTTTATAATTAGTTTATTGTTATGTTTAATATATAAATTTGTTGTTATTTTGTATATTAATCGTCAATAATCGTGAATAATACTAAAACATTGGAATAAAGCTGCGATTAACATAGCAGTGTTCGTATTTTTTCAAGGTGATAGACCTGCGGAATTTGCCCGATCAAAGTGATATTCATCGGATTGACTTCATAACTCACAAGAAGTAATAAAATGCGACACACCGATATTTTATTGTTAACTTGAAGAATATTATATAACTTCAAAAATATAAACACTCGACACTGGCAGAAATGGGGCGAATTCGCAGCCGATTTCACAATGAAAAAAAAGAAGGAACGCCAAAAAAAGAGTGAACTGTTTTAAAAATAGAATACGCGCCATTGTGATAGTGTGACGTCATCAGAGTGTATCTGACATATTACTACAGTGGCAGTGACCTTGCTTTCTGTGCCGATGAGTCCCGGGTTCGAATCCTGGTAGGGACAACTGTGTGATGAGCCCAAGTGTTTGTATCCGAGTCATGGACGTATTTATGTATTTATCTATACGAGTATGAATATCAATGTCTACTAGCCAAGACAGGTAATCCTAGTTTGGGACTAGATAAATCTGTGTGAGCGTCCACAATATTATACCACTCGTATCGTAAAAATTCCGGCTTTAATAGTAAATGAATATCTAATTAAAATTGACCTATAAGGTTTTAAATACGCATATTATGAATTATAAGTCAGACGACATAGAAATTCTGTTATATATATATTACAGGAGTAGTGTGATAAAAGTATTTTATTGTTTGTAATTTGATCGGTGGATCCGTTAGGATTTTTCAATCGTATCTAATATTCTATTAACTATGATCTGCACTTGAACGTCATATCGACGGCAGCAAAGAATTAAAAGATGGCTGGGGATAGCGTGGTTCTGTTTGTTCTTTTGTTTTCTGCGTGAAAAATACTTTCTTTCATTAGTTTCTCATCTAAAATATCATTGTAATTATATAGTGTAGTAAGTATTTTGTGCACTGTATTTGATTGGAGACTTACCAAAATTCCGATTCATTCAATGATTTTAATTCATCACCTGACGTGAAACTGGCAAAAACGTTTTATTAACACTCTTTGCCATTCTAAAAAATTTAAAAAGTTAGCTGCATTTTTGTGAAAGTTTTTATTTAGACATATTTTTAATTTTTTTCATAAAAATCTCATTTTTAATTGTATTTTGTCGCGCGTATATAAAGACGCCAATTTTTACGAAGTGATAACATTTTCGCGTTATTTAACGCTCTCCTGAAAATAGTGATTTTGTAGATGTCAGTTTGTTGTTTGCTGCCGTCGATATTAAAGGTTTCACCAGCCGGGCGCGGTGAATCCTCTAATACTAATTGTAAGGTCGTATAATCGTGTAATATCAAATAATATTCAGTAGTCTCTCGATAAGCACATAGAAAAGCAGTTTGATTTCAAACACCCAGCTGAAAAATCCAACATTCCGTATAATTGTGTGTAACTTGGTGTCCATTTCGAAAATATGTATGAAGAATGCAATTCACAATAAATTTTAATCATTTAACTTGTGTTTTATTTAATCCGTGAGGTCCTAAACGGTACAGGGTTTTCTAGGAACAGGGCTGTCCAAACCAGATACGATCGAATTAATCAGAAATCATTAAATAGATTGGAGGGCCGCAGAAACAAATAGCTACTTTATTGAAGAAAAAATAAAAAATATAGAGATAAAAACTTGTTGCCATACGAACGAATATTTCATTCATTTATTTGGGATGCAATAAAATAATTTCTACCTAAATAACTTCATAAAAGGAAAATGTTCATATTTATGTTAGATCAAAACGTCGCAGGCCGCACAAATGTAAGCCGCGGACTGTGCTTTGGACAGTCTTGTACTATATGACATGACTGGGCTCCTCTATTTGTTTATTTACACTAATCTAAGGCATACTACCAGTCAACTTTTAGACAATAGGTATAATACACTAGTAGATATATGTTATATACAAATACATAAATGAGGTGTATAAAATAGACATACAATAAAATTAAAATATAATAAACTCTGGTTTATTGAGATGATTCTCTTGTTTCACACTAAAGAATTCACGAACTTCAAATTTATCATACAAACTTCATTATAAACAAAACAAAGTTTAGTTGTATTGCTCTTTAAGAAGAGCGCTCTTGACAAACAACTACAGATTGATCTTGTTTTTCAGCCTTATTTACAATTTAAGTCATTACGAACTGTCTCAGATGCAAGTTTGACAATTTCCCAAATCACTTAGCAAAAGTTAACTAATATTCCGCTCCGCTTAATAGTTTTGGGTAATACTATTCTCGAAATTGTTTCGGAACACGTTTACCTGGGACAAGTCATTCCCAGCCAGATATATCCAACTTTAAGAAAAGGTCTTTCGTCGAATCCACCCAGGCTGGGTAGGACTTTGAAAACTACGTGGCATCTGCTCTTCAAAAATACCGGAATTCCTTAAGGTATTTTAATGAGTGTTGCCAGTGATTAGTGATTACTTACGTATTCGAGCCATGGGCTTCATAAAAAAAATGCATGACCCAACAAAACTTATCGTCCCATCTCACAGTATATATTTTCTATAATTGCTAATAACCTGATCCTGTATCACACACAAAATATTTTCCTGTAAATAGATTACATTATTGATCGAAACGTAGTGCACGGAGGCTTCTCAATTACCACGGGGCTCGTGTAGTGAATAATAAAAGCACCCGTAAAAGTATTTCTAGATAGTCTCCCTTTTAGAAAAACTCGGCATTATTAGGGTTCGCCATTCCGTTTTCCCCCTTAGCCAAGTTGACTTTATACAATCGTTAACGATATAGAATAAAAATAAATGTATGGGAATGACATTTTTAATAGATAAGTCACGGGTGACGTGGCGATTGTAAATGTCATTCCAATACATTTTTCGTTTTTATTCGAGTTAACGATTCTAGAAAGTCAACTTGGCAAGGGGGCTGGTCAGTGATAGACGGAGTCAGACCTTTGTTGCACTGTGTGACATTACTAAACATAGTATTTTTTGTTTTCGTCAAGAAATATTCGCGAAAGCAGCAAACCTCATAATCGCGTATGGTTTTAGATCTGAGTAGGCCTTTGCCACTAATATTTCGTGGGATGTACAAGTCTTATTACTAACGATTTCGGGTGCAGCATTTTATGGATTGTCACAGATGTTTTTCTGTCCAAGTTATCTGAGACCATCTAAGTATGCCTTGTATCTTATTATTGTAATTTTTAATAAATCAAAACAAATAAAATAACGAAAATTTGCGAAAATTTCACTTTATTCCTACATAAATAGAAGCAGATGATTGTTCCTAAAAACACTGAAGTTAATTTCAACTTCTATCATTATTCACAGCGTTATGATGACAGTTCCCCATTGCTGGATATTGAAACTTAGTGACCGGAGTGAGCTGGCTTGTCAGGGTCCACATAGTCAAGTTGCTCATCGGGGGTATGTGGCCAGAATGTAGGTCTGTTGATCGGGTCGAGTGCTTGTTCAGGGTAGGCATCACGGTAGTCCTCCATGGTCATCTGGTTGAATGGCAGTTGGGCGTTGATTTCAGCAATTTCCTTCTCGTATCTGAGGTTTAAAGATTTTTAATTATATACATACAATATTAAATTTGGATTATAAATGTTAGGTATAGTAATAGATCATGTTATTGATAGAAGTGCAGCCACTGCATAAAAGCTTTCCATTTACTGTGAGACGCATGTAGCGGCCAATAAGTGTCTGAGCAGCTGTTTCCATATAGTCTCTCTTTCAGAACTCAGCTTCGTTGGAACTCTATTTACATAGAGTATCTCCATGCAACATTCTTAGCATTATCCAGTGCTAAGTAAGGGTCAGGTATTATTGTAGCAGATGTCGCAGCGAGACGGGTTAAAATGACTGACTGGCATATAAGTATCACACAATCTCTGATATGGCCAGTGTCATAAAGACATCATTTGGAACTGTTTAAGATGTCTTTCAAAACATGTAGAAGTCATGGAAGTTTTAGGATGCTTGGTGAGGCAAACCTAAGATAAAGGTCTAGACAATCTACAAGCCAGACCATATATATTGTATCACCACAACATCTCTGGTTTTGAAGATGCCTATGAACAGATCTAATTGCTTTATATCAAGTGAACAGGTCTTTGCAAATGAAACAAAATAATAATAGGAAGTTAGGACTATTCTATACCAGTCTAATCTGCAATTTATGCCAGTCTAATCTGCAATTTATTTATTATTTACCTATATTACTTCTTTAAATCCAAGTTTAATCTGCAATTCATAAGGTTATATAGCTATTCATAAGGTTAATCTGCAAAATCAATACCAATACAATAAGATTTGCAACTTTTCATTGGATACAATGATGTAAGGAGTATGAAAACTGCTTCATCATCATCAGTCTATGAAAGTCCACTGTTGAACATAGACCTCCTCCTTAAATAGGAGGAATTTCATGTCATAATCTCCACACTTTGCAGGTGTCTTAGAGATAGGTGTAGATTTTGATTAAATAACAGGATAATGCTGATGCCCATTATCCTGGTATACCCTTAGCTCACAGCTCCAATGGGAAAAGATTGAGTGATGTCATTATTATGCTAGTGTCATACAGCAATGACAGAAAACCGCTTGGTTTAAAGCAGAGGTCCTCAAACTTTCTTATTTGTAGACCTCTTGTAAGTTTTTCACTTTTGGGTATAGTTAAAATAGCATTTTTGTAAATTCATTAAATTCAAATGTGTTTTTGACAGTGGCGTGGACCTCTTGCAGGTCATTGTCAACTACTGAGGGTCAATATAGACCACTTTGGGCATCAATGGTTTAAAGGAACTACCTAATTGGTACAATAATAATTGTAATAACTATCAGCAGGGCCCTTAAGGGTAGAGGATTGCCACTCTTCAAACTTTTCCCACAAGAGGAATCATATAAATCTGGTTGAAGGGCATGTTTTGTAATTTATTTATTTTAACCGCTGTTTAGTAAGTTGTCATGAAATATAATGGCGAATACAACTGATTCAATCTGTGAATAGAATTTGAGTTATTAATAACCACAATTATTCATAATTTTATGATACTTTCATATCTACATAGGACCTCTACAGGTGACTATCACCTGAAAGATGATACCCATCTATTTAGATAGTAAAATGATGATTGAGAGATTATTTAAACCAGTTGCAGTCTGAAATACAAGTTCCAGTAATAGCCGATAAAAACCCTGCAAAACAGATTAAGAAGACATGTGTGTGATAGGTTTGAAACTAGGTAGTCAGCAGAAGTGCTTATCTTTGCATATAATTATCATTGCTGCTAATAATTAAACTTACTTAGCAATGTTTGCATTAGATTCTTGCACGAAAGCCTCAATGGCCTTTTTCACCTCAGCCCATTGAGCGTCGACTTTCGCAGTCACCGTGTCAGCAGGGTAGGGAATTTTCAGAGACTCATACTGCTTCTGGAAAGTATCTACCATGCCAGGAATGGGCACGGTCTGCTTATAGAGAGCCCAGTTGATCTTTGGTGGCTCTGCGGGATTTGCCAATACCCTGAAATATTTTCCAAAATAACCAAAAAGCTTGTTACGAATTATGTAACCAATTTATCTCGCAGATACTAACCTTCGAAGGTATCCATCGGATTTGATTTTGAAACTGGCCAAGTTAATTTTTTGCTCAGGTGGCACTCTCTCGGCTAGCGAAGCCCAGTTTACAGAGCTCTGAGCGATTCTTTTCGCCATTTTTTCGGCGATTTTCACAAAATTTCAATTTCTGTGGGAATGTCAAGTACGAAACACAGACAACGAACTAGCAGACGAATCTCAGATACGTAGTGGCTTAAAGGTCTTATTACCAGGCCATTAAATATTAAAAAATCAGATACGAGATAGAGAAACCTAAAGACAAATGTTTGTAATTCCACTTGCGAGACAGACCGATAGACGAATGATGAAAAAATTGATATTGCTATATAAATTTTTTTCCCCTAATTATAAGAATTTGTTTGAAAGAATTCGTTTCGCAATCAAATAACAGTGTCCTGCGCTTTTACCTGCTATTCTACAGGAACTGTATAATTTTAAAATTCTGTAATAAAACTGACAAAACGTACAATTATGGATTATTATGCCTATGGAACTCAATTCATCATTATATTCAGGATAGCTCTTCTCTGAGTGTTTTCAAGGAAAGAGTTTCTCTCAAAATAATATATGTATGTACGTATTTTAGTATGTTTCGGTATTTCTATAAGTATGTTTGTGTATATTATGCTTCTGTACCTAGTACACTGGATACTATTCTCCTTCTAGTCTCAAATATTTTTGCACTCTAAGGTTTTCTGGATGAAAACTCAATTTTCGAGTTAAGCTCGCCTTTGTGCTACACCAAAACAGAGAGATTTGTCATTTTTAATTTTCTATTCGTTTATATTGAGCTGTGGTTCCTATCCCAATTAATTGAATTTGGGGGGTTTTAGCGGTAGCCCGAATGAAGCTGTTCTCGAAGTTTTATTTTAGCGTTTTATATTAGTTTATTGTGATGTTTGATATGTAAATTTGATGTTGTTTTGTGTATGAATCGTCAGTAATCATGGATAATATTGAAACATTAGAATAAAATTGTGACTAGTTAACATTATAAAGCGACCGTATTTTTTAAGACAACAAGTTTGCGAGACCTTTCACTTAGTCAACATGGTAATCGTTGGATTGAGCTCAAAACTCCCAAGAAGCAAATATAATCGGATAAACTAGAATTTTATTAACTTGTGAAAATTATGTAACTACATTAGACAAGGCTGTATGGGTTCGAATCCTTTTAAAAGGGAAACTCAATATTATCAATGTTTCTTGAAATATTTAACAATTCACTTACGTAAAAATTTCAAATCTTACTCATGCTTTCTAAACGATCAAACCGTTGGAGCATTCTTTTCTCGATCCTTGTCATCACATCATATTTAAACTTACACCGATCCCTTATTACCCTATTCCTCAATCGATCACTCAAGGCCTCCGCAGGGAACGTATTTCTACGACTTACATTCTTCTTTCGCCATAGCCACGATTCACTGCCATACATAAGTATGGTAAGGTACCAACACACCATTGTGGATACCCAAACGAGCCTTTTGTGAGATTGATTGACTACTCATTATGGAGTGCAGGGCACTATTCACTTTACGAGTATTACCCGCAGTCACTCTCCTCTCAATATCGCTATCACACGTTCCATTTCTTGACATCATAGTTCCCATCTACACAAACACCTTTACTTGATCCATTGTAGCACCATCTATAACTGTTGCATTTTGTACCATTTTCCCCACTTTCAATCACAAATACTTTCGTCTTACCCATATTAATCCGATCTTTGTAAATACTGATATTTATAAAAATAATTAGAAACATACAATCTTTGTAAATATCACAAATCTATACAAGAAATGTCCCCATGGCAAAAAGAATTGTTGTGATTTATGAAATTATAATTACAAACTATTGCACAATGGTATCGACATTTTTTTTAATATTCTTTATCTTAAATGACCTTGTTTTTAATCTGTAGTTCTTGTTATATTGTTATCATTAAATCAGTAGTGCTGGTGTAGCAACTTTTGGATGCAATATTGCTTACAGAAATAAATAAAAAAACTCACTATTTATGTAATACATTTATTTTAACTTTGGTTTATTTTTATGAACTAAGTTACCAATACAATAAATTATTTTAAAACAAAACATTGCTCTCTCTCTAATTATTCATTGAAAGACTTATAAAAGTATAATTTAAATAATAATATGTACAATAATTAAACATATTTTTTCTGATTATTTTACCTGTTCAATAAGCACACAATAATATATGGGGCTTTATCCTAATTGACTTTTACATATCAGTCTTCACAAGAATTATAATAGTATTTAGCTCACTGATACCCAAAGTGGTCCTTATCGACCCCCAGGGGTCGACGATGACCTGCAAGGGGTCCACGCCAACTGTCAAAAACCAATTTAAAGTTAATAAATTTAGAACAATATTATACTAACTACGCTTTGGGGGTCTACCCAAAAGTGAAAAACATTACAAGTGGTCTACAAGACAAAAAAAGTTTGAGGATCTCTGGTTTAGCTAATATATAGAAATATTAATTCTCTCTGGTAGATGGTGAACAACGCATGATTAGTAGTGTCAAGTTACTCTAAGTTAATGTTGATATATAGAATCTTTTTGATTCAAATATTAGAAAAATATTCTAAAAAACTATTATTCCTTAATTTAGTTCATTAACATCGTCAACGGAGCCGCTGGTCGGTCGATTGAAAATGGGTCCCAATTGAAAGCTTTCTAAAACTTTCAAAATTATATTTTTAGAATAATAACTGCCCCTTAGCCAAGTTGGCTTTCTATAATCGTTAAAACTAATAGAAACGAAAAAATGTATTAGAATGACATTTCTAATCGATACGTCACGGATGAGTTGGCGATTAGAAATGTCATCCAATAAATTTTTTTCGTTTCTATTAGCGTTAACGATTGTAAAAGGTCAACTTGGCTAGGGAGGGGGGGGTTATTTACACCATTCCATAGACCCTACCTACAGTACCCTACCCTTTCAAAGCTGTAATGGTTACCAAACGGTAGCAATGTGCAAATATGAACGATTTTGACAGTCAACTTATTAGTTAACTACAAATTTTTCGATTCGAATGCTATTCCCATTATTGGAATAATCATTACTAATTAGTAATGGATTGACAGTTATATGAACAAGTATTACGTTTACAATTCACTTCGCCGTCCACTGAGTGACCGAATAATGTGAATGATTGGTTAAATCGAATGAATTTATTCAAATTATTCGTAGCCGCGCATCACTGTCATTAGTATTGCGACTAGTAAAGAATATTGTTACTCGATTATTCGAACAGTAAGTATACACAGTATATATACACACGTTCAGTTACTGCCGTTACTAAAGTTTAACTGTCCGTTCATGTGACCCTTGCGTCATCGCGAATAAATTGTTCAAATATGTATGATCACAAAAAGAGTAACTATTATTCGAATAAACAAAAATGTATTCGAATTTACTCGATACAGCTTCTACTAGAGTAACTTGAACAAAATTCTACGAATAACCCATCATAAGACCTGTAGCGCTAATATTGAAATGTCATATGGGTACTAAGACGTGTGATAGATGTGATATAAAAAATATAGATAACATTTATAACACCAGATGAAAACATAATTATATTACATAAAAAAGATATTTTTTTTATATTATTTAATATTTCTGAGTGGAATGCAGGCAGCAGATTATAAATTACAAAAGGCTAGGTTTACGTGGTTGAAGGACCTAAATACAAAACCTTAATTGTAATCTAACAACTAAAGGAATGCAATTATTGTAATGTACCTAAAAAAATAGCATCATATTCCTACTGTAAAGGTAATATTTTACTTTGGTTAAGTATGATTGGTAAGCACATAAACTAAGTTATAATGATAAGTATTATATAATTAAAACTATTACAATTTTATGTACAATATATTTACAAGTTGTTTACAATTTCTGCTATATTGTAACTACAGTACAAAATAATGATTTCACTGAATATGTATCTCTGTTTGATATTTGCTAAAGATTATGACGCCTGTACTGGGTACATTTGATTTATTCGAAGTACTAGCAGATACTAACACTTTTCAATGAATGGGTTATCTAAAGCAATTTTTTTCCAAACCAGTCTGGTAGTTATTGAGTTTAGGGCAAACAAACACTCACTTTATAACTGCATTAATTTGGGTAATAGATATAAGTTTCAACATCTTTAGAAACGTGATATTTTTGTATAGTAACAAAAAAGAATGAGATTCGAAAAATATTCTGTTGTATTGATATCTGTACTTAAAACGTTTATATAATATTATAAAATTGTTAAATGTCAAATTTTCAAAAATCAAAGATATTTAAAAACAAACTACTCGGATCGATTAATTAAGGGCTTCTGAAACCAAATCCTTCGATGTTTGTTTGTTTCTTCGTGCTTCACGCAAAAACCAGTGAGTAGATTTTGGTTAAACTATTATATTCTTAAAGGTACTTAAATATTGCGGTATGTTTCATCAAAATCAATCAGGTAGAATTGAAGATGCAGCTTGATCCCTGTTTTAGTAGCCGCTATTAATGTACGAGAGGTCAAGTAAAGGTGGTCAACGGCTTTTTATATAAATCTATAATTGTATCGGGATTTCCCATGTATCGGAAAACCGACATTCACGCGGGCGGAGCCGCGGGCAAACGCTAGTATTACATATAACTAGAGTAAATGCATGCTTCTACAGTCATAAGAAATATTAGGACTCAACAGTTTTTTTTTTTCAGAAAAAAAATATATTTAGAATCAGCAAAAAAGGCGCATTGGTCTATATTTTTTTATCTGTTTTGCAAGAATTTGTAGGGTGTGTCCTTTTGACGGCAGAATTGCTCAAATGAATTCGTTTTTAGTAATTGTTTCCTTATTTTCATGTTTTGTAAATTGGTATTTGTTTTACTTATGTGTGACTGAAAAATGCAAACGTAATTGGTATATATATAATTTGTATGTTATAGCTTAACATATTACAATGAATTAAAAAGTTTATTTTTTGCAATGAATACACATTGTAAAAAATAAACTTGCTAAGCGTACAAAGTGTACATAATATCGTCGGAAAAAAAACGTGTTTACTGTGAGCACCTAAAATTCAACTGTTCACTAGAGCCAAAAAAAGCCTCGCAAACTCAGAAAAAACTCATAGCTTTTTTAACCAGATAAGATATATGAATACTTTTTACCGAAAAGTATTCGTATATTTGTCTTATCGGGTTAAAAAGTTGTTTTTTTTTCTGATTCGGGACTGTTTTTTGGCACTAGTAAATTTTTTTTTCTATCGAAATGAATAGCCACAAAACAAGAACACAACACGATACATATTGAACAGATATTAGTTCCATTTATTACTATTCTCAAACGTATATTTACAAAACATGTTAGCCCTTTGCCAAGTTGGGTTTCTAAAATCGTTAACACAATAGAAACGAAACATTGTATTGGTATGACATTACTAATCGATAAGTCACGGGTGACTTGGCGATTAGAAAGTCATTCCAGTACATTTTTTGTTTTCTAATAGCGTTAACGATTGTCGATAGTCAACTTGGCTAGGGGAGGATGTTTATTTGCACTCTCCGCACACTGCACTTCTAATAGTATAAAAAATCATATATTTAGTAGCCATTCTCTTTCATCTCAGACCTACCATACAAATACATTGTAGCAAGCTTCCTTTAGTAACTGAGTATACAGTACGATATGATTCAGAAGTTCCCCGATCTGCATGTTCGCTTGTTCCACAGCTATAAACATATTGACAGATAAATCAGCTTGGAGACGTTTTTGCGATTGTAGTAGTGTTTGTACACACAGTAACTAAAACCGGAATAAACCAGTTTGCGCTAGCTACCGCGCGCCTCGCACTCTCGCACCAGTCGCTTATAAATAGCGTTAGAATTTAGTTATACGTATTAAATTACGTTTAATATGTATAATAAATAAAAAGGTGTTTGTTTATTTATTTATCTGCTGACTGCACACTACTACAAACGCAAAAAAGTCGCCAAGCTAATTTGGATGAATTGGTTCCACATCTATTTATTGTCGCTACAAACGCGTTAATCGTTATTGTGATTGCGTTAGCAGTGCTAGGACATTATACGCCTGTCAAGCGTGGAGATCATGGTAAATCCCCACTTTTTTATGGAGGAGGCCGATGTCCATCAGTGGTCTTCCAAGGGCAGGTGATGATGATTTATGTAGTTAATGTAAAGATCAGATTTGTAGTCGCAATTCATTCGGTAATGTTCGGCTAGACGAAATTAGCTGAGTCACCTCTGAATCATGTCGTACTGTGTACCTTGCTGTTGTCATATTCAAGCATTTAATTTGTATAGTTATAACTTCAATCCAATCGAATTGGCAATTTTTTAGGCATTATGGTAAGGTTTTAAATCAACAAAAATGCGCTTGAGTGAACATTGATTAACACTGATAGTCATAAATTAACATTTTTAATTAATATTTATTGGACATCATCATCATCCTTAGTCCGTAATCGTCCCCACTACAGGGGCACGGAACTCGCCTAATCAGGAGGGGAATTAGGCCGTAGTCTATCACGCTTGCCTAGTGGGGGTTGGTAGACTTCACAAACTCATGCAGGTATGCATGATTTCACGAAGTTTTCCTTCTACGTTAAATACCTTGGTGTCTACAACGTAGACCGTACATGAAATGGAAATAACTCAGTGGTACTGGACCGGAATCGAACCTACGACCTTTTGATCTCAAACCGTATCTGGCACAACTAGACCACCAATGTACTGAACATTTTGAACATTGATAGATAAAATTATTGCATTAATTCAACAGTAGGAGCTCCGCAGTCTTGGTGCGAGTATATCAACTTAATGATGTCTGTGGTAGACGACAGATGTCGCTGTTGGTAATTTTTGATTTAAAAGCAATCGGTTTAGTATTTGAGCCGTAAGTAAAAAAACACACTAAGACGAACAGAAAGACACAGTCAAAATATACAACAACGGTATGCAATCAGGAATACAGTAATATCTCGACTTAAACTACCCCTACTTACGTGAACCCGGAGTTATACGATTTTCAAATCTAGTCGATACATCTTTCAAGAGTTACGCAATTCGATTACTGTCGATTACAATTTTTATCATGCTACGAGGAAATTTCGTGGTGAAATAAAATCTATGAACAAACTACTTTTTTAGATTTTAAGAAACCTTCTACATCAAAATAACTTCGATTTGCGATTTTGTATCTGTATTATATAAGATTTTATTCAACATTTTTCTTTTTTAAATTATTATTTTCTTTCGTCTCCGGCCCCAACTAAAAATAATTTATATGCGAAATTATATCCCGACTTACGCGAATTGGACATACGCGGCCGGTCAGTCCTACCTATCGTGAAAGTTCGGGATATTACTGTACTAAGTATAATGATTAAAAGTATAATTATTATACGATTGGTCACATACCTAAAGTATGGCCATTTTAATAGACCACATTTGACATCTGTCAGTTTATATGTTTAAAAAATCTTCTTTTTCACTATTAAAATAAACATATATTTAGTAGCTCGAAAAAGATCTCCAATAATGCCATTCTAATCTTGAATTTTTTTAAATCGTTCTTAGCCATGGATACATGTCCTTCGGCCGTTGAAAAAATTAATAATATTGTGTGGCCGCTGTTGCAATGTTAAAGTGTCAAATGTAGTCTATTGAAATGGCCCTATTTTTTTTTATAAGACTAAATATTAAATTAGATGATCTTTATTGTGTATTCCAAATACAATCAAATATACAGTTTTAACATTTACTTTTATTTTAGTTACGGTTAATAAAATCAAATCGTGTTTGTGTTTTGATCATTACGACCACTGTTTGGAATAATTTTACAAAATAATGGTAACACCGAGAATAAAAAAAAACACTTTTGTTACCCACCGCTAGAGGTCGCTAAACTAAAAATATGTTTATAAGTTAGTCGGCTGATCTTTCGCATGGTTTCTCTTATCTGTATAGTGTGGGGAATTTGAAGAGTGTCCCATAGTTTTGCTTCCCCAGGTCGTTCTCTTAGCTACGGAACTATTTTTGCAAAATTTTAACAGGTTTGCATACGCGGCTCTGTACTGGCGGTTGGTGGCTGCGTATATTAACGGGTTGACGACACTCGAAGCCCAGGCGAGTATTGAGGCGATGATGTGGAGCCAGGGGTACGTGATGCCGTCGTCTGCCACGTTCATGATCATGAGAGGCAGAAAGCACAGCAGGAAACAGAGGAAGATGAGAGCCATGAGAGTCGTCAGACGGGTGTCGTCTTCTTTCTCCTTCGCTGTTTGACCGCTTAGTTTGCTGTGGAAAGATAAGTTTATTAGAAGCATGAGTAATATATTCCAACTTAAGTTCAAACGCCGCGCCATAGGCAGTTGAGCAACAGGACAGAAGAGTGGGGCCATCGTCTTTCTATTATGTCGTCTGATTGGTAGTACGCCGTGACTTTGACTTCTGTGTTCATGAGTCACGGGTTCGAACCTGATAGGGACAAACTTTATGTGACGAGCACAAATGTTTATATCCAAGTCATAGACGTATTTATCTATTTATGTATTTATCTATATAAGTATGTACATCGTTGTCTAGTACCCAAGATACAGGGAATCCTAATTTGGGACTAGATCAATGTGTATGAAAAATGTCCAAAATATTTTTATTATTTAAATGATGTTATGTCAGTGTCATTCTCATTGTTACTGTATAATTAAAATTAACGAATGTATTTTTGAGAGAGAGAGAGAGAAAGACAGATAATCAAAGTTAAATATTTTTTCTTATAAACTTCTTCCACCTGCGATCAGTCTTTAGCCATAATCAAGTATGATAATATTTATATATAATATATTTTAAAAATAATAATATATTGTGCGCACAATTTTTTTCACACATATCGATCTAGCCTTTTATTACTATTCAACAGTCAAACATTCAGGTATTGAATATTTTTCATATATCATATCATTCACTCGTAACTCCGTTGTTCATATAATTCTAAGAAATGTAATGTCAGAACTATTATATATGTGGCTTTATACCTCATTTGTTCACTCGTTCACTTATTCATTCGAATCTTTGTTGTTTATACAGTTCTAAGAAATTTAATGTCAATTATGGCTGTGGTTATACCTTATTCGTTCACTCATATAGATCCGAGATATGAAATATAGAAACAGTTATGCCTGTGTTTATACCTCTCGATCACTCATTCACTCATATATTTCTAAGAAATACAATGTTAGAACAATTATACCTGTGTTTATACCTCATTTGTTCATTCATTCACTCATATAGTTCTAAGAAATACAATGTTGGAACTATGATACCTATTTTTGTTGTACCTCATGTTTGGATGACTTGACAATTTAAGTTATTAATCACGTACCGATCCCCAAGACCACACCGCATTAGTCACAATAGTACGGTGGCGCTGGTATCTCACCCACACACACACCTGCGCCCCTCCAGCTTGCGCTTGCTCTGTCGCACGCGCCAGTAGATGCACGTGTACGACACGATGATCACGATGCACGGCAGCGCGAAGCCGAACACAAACAGGTACTTCTTGGGAGACATGTTGTCTTTGGGCAGGATAGTGCACGAGAACGTCTTGGGGTCCAGCCCTAGTTGACCCCACACGCCGAGTAATGGTGGTACCTGTGGGGGAAGGAGTCACATTATATATATTGTTGTTTTTATTTATTAAAATACATATTTTATTTTTTATGTATACATACATACATACACTCACGCCTTTTTCCCTGGCTCTTCGGCGGGGAATCGAACCCCGGTCTCCCGCGTAACAGGCGGGTATACTGACCACTATACTACCGAAGAATTGGGGTAGGTAGAGACCACTTTTCGCCCCT
>WUAW01028536.1:5493-25234 GCA_017165845.1 Thaumetopoea pityocampa | reverse complement strand
GGAGGAAGAGACAGTAGTAGCTCGGGGGCCCGGGGTCGCTTATCCGTATACTTAAGTCTATTTGCCGGACATCCTCTATCCATATCTATCTCATCCTCTTTCCGTGGGAACGTAATGAGGAACTTTAAATACTTTTGAACCTTACAAAATGGCGGCGTCGTGGTTCGCCACCCGACACGTCTCCATTCCTGCGAGGACAAAAGTGGGCTACAGGAAGCCACTTCGCTACATCAAATGATCGTAGTAAGTACACAAAAACCAGCGGGTGGATTCAAACTGTTAGAGTCTTAAAGGTATGTACTACTGCGACATGTTTCATCAAAATCGGTCCAATAGAATTGAAGATACAGCTTGACCCCCGTTTTAGTAGCCGCCGTTAAGGTACGAGAGCTCAAGTAAAAGTGCTTCTAAAGTTTTTTGTATAAATCTATGTTTGTTTCGAAATTACCCATGTAGCGGAAAACCGACATTCACGCGGGCGGAGCCGCGGCCAAAAGCTAATATACTATACAAAAGACTAATACATACATAAATATAATAAACTCTGAATTTGTTAAGACGATTCTGCCATTTCACACTGAATATAATCACGAATATTAATTTTAAATGAATAACGTGTGGACTATCTGAGTGCAAGCGGCGGTGAATTCCAAAGGACAATTTGAACTGAAAAAGATGTATTGAAAAAACTAAATTTAGAAAGAAAGAAAGAAGGAAAGAAAGAAAGAATCACATTTATTCAAGACAAAAACAATAAAGTTAATAATACAACAGAGCAAACAAAATATACAAAACGAGGAAAGGAACATATAACATATATTTATGGGAATATTTTTTTTCGTGTGTCAATCAAACCCACGGCTATCA
The DNA here is from genome assembly GCA_017165845.1 of Thaumetopoea pityocampa. Lineage (NCBI taxonomy): Eukaryota > Metazoa > Arthropoda > Insecta > Lepidoptera > Notodontidae > Thaumetopoea > Thaumetopoea pityocampa. The sequence continues at coordinate 24,367 of WUAW01028536.1, read as the reverse complement.
GCGGTATTGAAGTAAGTTGTGGAGGGAACAAATTTAACCGCTTAACTAACCGTAAATTACGACGGTACTTGAAAACTACAATGAGAATGTAAATTAACGAATAATGTGGCCGTAGAATGTAACAAACAATTGAGTGGTTTAATTGTAGGAGAGTACTTTCGTCGTGGTAATAAAACTGTATAAGTAAAAGCAATTTGTAACATGTTTTTTTTATGAAACAGGAATACTGCCACTACTTTATGTTCTGTTGAACGGATTAATGAAAATGAGAGTGCACAAACTACCGTAGCTCATTTAAATACATAAAGTTAATTTGACGAAAAACGTAACGCTCAGTTAAGTTTCGTTAGTGGAGAAATTTGTAATTTTTATTCTAAGGAATATTATTTTGGTACATATACTTAGTTTGGGAGTACTTAGTCTTTTAGCCTGTCCGGTAAATAGACTTACATAAGTATACGGGTAAGCGACCCCGGCCCCCCGAGCTACTACTGTCTCTTTCTACTCCTTCCGTGATAGTAGTATCATATATTCTATAATCCTATTCCAAAATTCCATATTCCTTGCTCAACCTTTCCTACCTCATCCTTTTCCCTTTCCTCTCCATTAAGCCACGGGAACGCAAAACATTTTTAACCTTATAAAATGGCAGCGTCGTGGTTCGTCACCCGACACGTCTCGTTGTCCGCGGGGGCGAAATTTGTTACACTTTCACGCCTTAACCACTCAACGGATCATCATGAAACTTTGTACACACATTGTCAGTGGTACAGAGAACACCATAGGGTAGTTGTTGTCCCGAAAAAAATATAACTGTTCCTCAGGGATAGATAAGATAGAAAATGTATTTTCAACGGTCTCTGTACATGTATTTAAGGGTATTAACGCGACCGAAGCCACGTGTAAAAGCTAGTTATAATACATATATTTCACTGAAACGTGTTAAACTGGTGCGCGGATAAACATATACCTGTCGGACGAGCCAACAATTTAAGAACCTATTTTTTTTTATGAACACTTTTCACACACATTGTTCTAGTCCCAAACTAGGATTCCCTGTGTCTTGGGTACTAGACAACGATACACATACTTATATAGATAAATATTATACATAAATAGATAAATACGTCCATGACTTGGATACAAACACTTGTGCTCATCACACAAAGTTTATGCCTACCGGGATTCGAACCTGGGACTCATTGGTACAGAAAGCCACTCTAGCAATAAGTCGTCAAGAAATAATATAATAATAGAAAGAATAGAAGTTGTGAGTTTGGGTGTATATGTATATATAAAAAAATATAATAAAAGTAGATAATTAGATTACAAAAAAATATCTGGAAATAAAAAAAACCTAGTGCGACCGGCTTAAATTCACACCAAACTGAGAAAACAAACAGGAGCGCAGTCACTCGCTTTGCAATTTTAACATCAAACAAGAGCAGCGCTATCGCGCTCCTCCGCACTGAAACGGTTAATTTACCCGCACGTACCAGTGTCCCAAGGGGTACCATTTTCGGGACGCACTACCATTGCTCAGACCTCAGGCGTGCGTGAATCTGGTACAATACGACACCGTTCAGAAGCGGTATCGTACTTAGTGGTGTCCAAACAACAGTGTTTGTCTTGCGCAAGACAGACGCGATACCGTGAGTGGAGACAGGCTATGAATCATTATCGTCACCGTCACACAGCGAAGTCGCAAGTTGTAGCTAGTTCTATATAAACATTGAACAGGCCTACTTTGTCACTTACAACAGAACCTAGTTCGATAAGCAGTAATCAGGTTTCGCAAGGCTTACGAGATTCTGGTAGTATGTGCAAGACTGTATGCGAGAACACTAAAAACCTAAAAACCTGATTTTCTGGTGTAAAATCAAGACTAGGTGAGTCTTGCGTCGGTCTTGCATACGCTACACTAGTCGTATGAGGTTTACGCACGCCTAACGTTCCAGTGATGTACTTATATGCTTCATCAGTCGCAATAAACTTATTTCACTATTCCGCACCTATTCGTTGTCGCGGTTTTGTAACGGTTTCGATGTTTAAAATGTCGAATGTCATTACTCCATAACATTATAAAATTTAATACCGCGAAATAAGACAGATTTTCATTTAACGCAAAAACTATTGCAATTCGGTTCAGCAAAATTCGGTTTGACGAAGTTGGCTGAGGGCCAATACATGATGATATTATAAAACTCATGGTTTACCATGCAACAGGTCTCGTTTCCCACGGGGGCGAAATGTGGGCTACGGACAAGTGGAAAGAAGTGGTCTCTTTGGTAGTACAGTGGTCAGTATCCCCGCCTGACAAACGCGAGACCGGAGTTCGATTCCCCGCCGTAAAGGTAGGGAAGAAGGCGTAATTGTATGTATGTATAAAACTTAATACCGTGAAATGAGATTGATTTTTAGTTGCTGTAAAAATAATTGTAATTCATTCGGCAAAGTTCGGTTTGACGAAGTTAGCCGAGGGCACCTCTATAAGTTATGTTGCCCTGTATCCAATGTGTGGTGTGCACGCTCTCGTTCCACGCCCGTAAAGGATGCTCCCTAATTCAGGACAATTAAACAAACATGGAAGTGCAACGAACTAATTCTTACTTCCTTCATGAACTATAACAGTTTACTTCATACGGTTCTGTACAGGGAATTATTATTTATTATGTGTTTGAATGGTCGCGTTGTGTGTATTCTGTGAAACGGATGAATTAATGTTATCATAATAATTCCGGTTATTATTCGAAGATAAATATAACAAAATTCTGTTTAGTTTTATTGCGCGACTGCCCAAAAAAGGAACGTGTTTCTATTTTGTGGGTTCATATATGTATGTAATTATGTAATATGTACAGCCAAATCAGTTTAGACACGTCTTTGCGTTTGTAGTAGTATAGGGTCAGCAGATAAATAATAATATAAAAATACTTTTATATATATTTTTTATTTTTATATATCAGAGGTTCCCAGACATTTTTTTCTCATAGACCACTTTCAAAATTTAGCTGGTTCCGGTGGACCACCCGCAGCTACATTTCTACCATATTCCCAAAACTCGACAAGAAATGCGAAGATTAGATCTAACCATGGAAATTTACGTACGCCAACGTAGACCCCCGTCGAGTCTCCCGTGGATCCCTGGCGGTCCACGTGGACCACTTAGGGAACTAAGGATTTAGATCATTGATACTCAAAGTGGTCTATATCGACCCCCAAGGGTCGACAATGACGTGCCAGGGGTCCACGCCAACTGTCAAGAACACATTTGAAGTTAATAAATCATCTCAAAACTGATTGAAGTATTTGTTAACTATACATATAGTAATATGGTGTACATACACTAGCTATGTGTTTATCATATTTTATATGCAAATAAATTTGTTTGATTACAATTGAAATTACAGGTTTAGTTAGGGTTGTACAAATTTTAATTGTATTGTGTGATGAAAGATGGCGTCGACAGAGACTCTACTCTGCTTCGATTCCGATGTATTTCCACTTGTTTTTGTTATCGAAATACGGAGAAATTCCGTTTCGAACTTCGGCAATGATTGATAGTAAACATTTACTGAACGGTGCGTATTTTTGCGTTTTTACAATTGTAATGCGCCGAGACTACTATTGCCAGACGGATTGTATGTCTGTGTGATTTTGTCTGTGTGTCTGTGTGATGTGTATTGTACGATTGTGTGTACGAGGATATCGACGTTTGAAAGGTAATAGGGCATAAGCGACATTTTGGTCGTAAATGAGTTATGTACGCCATCTTACTTAAAATTGTCCGTTTTTTCGAATGCGCTTACTCCCATAGCTCTACAATAACTTTTTTGTCACTTATGCCCAAGTAAAAAACTCAATCAATTGATTGATCTAAATCAATAAATCTAAATAAATAAATCAATTGATCTATGCGGCATAAAACCATATCGAATCAAAGAAACAAATGCTTTGCCAATTAATGCTTTTATTTTTCCTGATTCCAGAGCTGTTTCCATTTTCACGACATGACGATAAATAAAAAAGTTACGTTAAAGTTTAAAACTGCAGAAAAATGTTTCTGCAGTTTTAAACTTTAACTGCTCTTTAACTTGCTCTCCTGAACAATTTAGGTTTTGTTGCTTATAGCCTTACGTTAAGTAAATGGAGATTTAGCCTCAACCCGAGTGAAGCATCATTTTGAGTTACATTTTACTGTTTTATATTCGTTTACTGTGACGTATGATATGTAAAATTAGTGTTGTTTTGTGTACCAATTGTCGATAATCGTGAACAATGCTAAAATATTAGATTAAAACTGCGACTTATTAGTCGATATTTCGCAAAGTGACCGTAGTTTTTCAAGGCAATACGCTTGCGAGAACTTTCGCATTTTAATGTGGTAATCCGTCAAAACACTCAAGAAGCAATAAAATGTGATACGTGAGCATTTTAATGTTAAATTGACGAAAGTATTTACATACATCATTTTAATCATAAGTCATCAACATTTTAATACATACTTTCGTCGTTTTAGCCTAGCTTTTTGAAACTTATAAAAATGGCGGCGTTGTGGTTCGTCACCCGACACGTCTCGTTTCCCGCGGTGGCGAAAAGTTGATTACAGATAGCCACTTTGCTCGTAGCAAGTGGAAATAAGTGGTCTCTGCCTACTCCAATTAATTCTTCGGCAGTATAGTGGTCAGTATACACACTCGTCACGTGGGAGAGCGGGGTTCGATTCCCTGCCGGAGAGTAAGGGAATAAGACGTGGTTTAAGGTGACGTGACGTGGTTCTATTCTATTTCAAGTACTTCCTCCTAGCCAAGTTGACTTTCTACAATCGTTAACGCTAATAGAAACGAAAAATGTATTGGAATGACATTTCCAATCGATAAGTCACCGTGACTTGTCAAATGAACTTGAAATGTCAGGTCTGTTGGCATGACCGCACTCACCATGAAGCCGAAGGACACCAACCACACGGCGACGAGCTGTATCCAGATCCTGGTGGTGGTGTATATTTGTGAATACATGTCGTAGTACGCTATCAACGTGTATCTGAAACAATAAAAAAAAGTTTTTTTTTAATATTTTTTATTGTCGTTTATGGCCTGGTATCTGAGAACCACAGATCGCAGAACCGATGGACGTTGGGGTCTTAGTGTTGGAGTGGCGACCCTGAACCGGAAAGCGTAGTGCGGGTAGACCCCCGACTAGGTGGACCTATGACCTGATGAAGGTCGCGGGCAATCGGTGGATGCAGGCGGCTCATGGCCGCTCAGTGTGGTGATCATTAGAGGAGGCCTATGTCCAGCAGTGGACGTCTGTGAGCTGATATGATAATGATGATTTGAGACTTTTAAGCCAAGTCAATGACTTGGTTTAAAGATTTCAATATATACTTATGTCAATTTAACAATAAAATGCTGACGTATCACGTTTCATTGTTTTCTTGGGAGTTTGACGTTAATCAGAAGATTACCAGTGCGAAGATTAACTATGCGAAAGTCCCCGCAGGCATATTCCTTTGAAAAATACGATCACTTTGCAATGTTAGTTAAAGTTTCAATCTCTTATTTCAATACTGTTTACGATTATAGACAATTGATACACTAAATTAACATATCGAACATCGCAATAAACTAATGTAAAATGTTACACTAAAATCAAACTTCAAGTGATGATTTCAAATCATAGAATCTCAAAATTCTCAAAACATAGACATTTGCGATATTAAAAAAAAACTTTTGCCTAGTTAACATGGTACTTGGATAGACGGCAATACTCTCAAGAAGCAATAAAATGAGATACACCAGAACTTCATTAACCTGTAAAAGTTATATAACTACGTCAGACAAGGCTATATGGGCTTGGACCCCTTTGCCTTCCTTTTAAAAGGGAAAACTTAGAAAAAGCTCTATGATTTGTTGACCCTCTAGTGACGTTACATACGAGTATCAGGAAAATATTTTCACTGCAGCTGTTGTAACGAGCGGTATACGACATTTACGTAAGTCATGTGACATTACTGGAATCAAGTGACCAACAGGAGCATTTACGCGGTATTCATATTTTCAAAATTTCTTTATCAATTATTAGCAAAAAACAAACAATTGAAAAATAATAAGAAGAAAAAATCATATTAGTTGATATTGTTAATTCGAGATGTTTTTTTTAAAACGGTCAATATCTTATTGTTTATGGGCGGTGATTGCTTTCTGTCAGGCAGCCTGCATGCTCGTTTGTAGTCTCTTATAAAAAAAGGATAATAAAACAAACGGAGCCCACTTAGTGTGTCAACGTTTACTTTCATAATGTAATCGCGGCACTCGACGCGTTCAGAAACCACTCGGCACTTATCTGCCGTGGGAAAGCAAGCGTGTTTGCCTATAAACTGGATTAGATAACAATTTGCTGCGGCTTAACTCACTGTAATATATTTACGGTTTGATGAATTGATTAACTGAGTGAAAGTATACAACGAGCATTATTAAAAAAAATATATACGCAAAAATCATAGAATCCAGGGCGTTCAAAGATTATCTGACACCGATAAGACCGCCAAATGTACACTTGATTCGGCTTTGTACGAGTACAATTTTCTAGTGTTAATTTAGGATTAAAAGTAGTTATGTGTCTAATTTTAATTTTTATCTAAATATGTCAAATATATATGTTGGTCAAATAGAGACAGAATCTGTAATGAGATAATCAGCGGCAGAATTAGAGTCACCGACGTGGCTCAAAGGATTGCAAGACTGAAGTGGCAGTGGGCGGGGCACATAGCTCGCAGAACCAATGGACGTTGGGGTCTTAAAGTGCTGGAGTGGCGACCCCGAACCGGAAAGCGTAATGCGGGTAGACCCCTGACAAGGTGGACCGATGACCTGGTGTAGGTCGCGGGCAATCGATGGATGCAGGCGGCTCATAGTCGCTCAGTGTGACGATTATTAGAGGAGACCTCTATCCAGCAGTTGTCGTCTGTGTGCTGATATGATGATGATGATATGTCGGTTAAAAAAAAACTTCGTAAGTCTCGTCATACGAAATTATGTGAAGGCTTTTAATGACATTAAATATTTTAGCGGTGCCTAAGTATTCTGCACTGTGTTAAATAAGGCCGCTTTCTGATGTATCGATGCAGCAGCGGTGTGGCATCTGGAAGCTCTGTATCGAAACGTTACAGTGTTGTATTCAACTATACACTTATCAGTGTAAAATCCTGCGGCACCGCTTGTGCCTTCGTCTTGAAACAATTGTCTTGATAATGATATTTTGTCGTGTTAGATTCACTCAGCCAGTTTATAATTATACTAGCTTTTGCCCGCGGCTCCGCCCGCGTGAATGTCGGTTTTCCGCGTCATGGGAAATCCTGACACAATCGCAAATTCATATAATAAGCCTTACAACAATTTTTACTTGACCTCTCGTACCCTAACGGCGGCTACTAAAACAGGGATCAAGCTGTATCTTCAATTTTAGTGGATTGATTTTAATGAAGCATGCCGCATTATTTAAGTCGGAATAGTACTTTTAAGACCTGGAGTGACATTATTATTATCACGACGTCACATAGCAAATAAAAATAATAAAGTATAATAAACATTTGGTTTAATCGTTTAGAAAAGATAAGTGAGATTCGAATGACGAAGCAAATATACCGGGCAAATGTGAGTGGAATTATCGGAAGAGGGCGCCCAAGGAAAACCTAACTTGATAAAACCAACAACTTGTTTCAAAAAGACAAGTTCGTACCACACTTAATCGAGGAGAATGTATCAAAAAGGTATGAATGTGGCTGAACCTAGAGAAATGTCACAGTATGTGGTGAGCTGTGATCTCTGCCTACCTTTATGGGAACTCGGCGTGAGCACATGTATGTATGTAATAAACAATAACAAAATCAGAATTTCCAATCCCTACTTTGACATGCAAACCACAATCGCTACAGGAATCCGCCATTAATATTACATTTCCAAGATAAAACGACGATCAATGACGCACTTTAAATCGAATAAACATAACGTTATGAATCACGCGCCGCCAGGAGATGAGCGCTGAACAGATTCAGCGCCGGACTGCGTCAGTTGTGAGAACAGTGGCCCTCTCATCGCCCGGCTACTGACCTGGCCTCGGCGTTAGGTTTATTTTTGTTGGGCAAAGCCCTTCACAGAACGAAACAAACATGTCCACAACACTTCAGTGGCCACAAGATACAGTTCAGCTTGAAGAAATTTTTGCGTTTGTAGTAGTGTTGTGACTAAACAGTGACTAAAATCCATTGACCCAATATAGATATAAACGCAATGTATAGTACATTTTTTTTTTAAAGACAACTCCCGCATTAGGATTAATTCCTGTGTCGTGGGGACTTTACAAACACTCAAATAACGGAAACACAGAACAGCAATTTGTGGTTTACACAAAGTTGTTGTCCCGTGTGGGGATCGAACCCACAACACTCGACAGCGCAGTGGACGTTTAAACTACTGCGCCATCCGTGCAGTCATGACGAATTGATACCCAAAGTAGTCTATATTGACCCCCAGGGAGTCGACGGTAACCTGCAAGCGGTCCATGCCAGCTGTCAAAAACACATTTGAAGTTAATGAATTAGCAGTATTAGCTAGGTAAGAGGTCTATTCAAAACAAAAAAATATGGCAAGTGGGGTAAAAGTTTGGGGTTCTCTGGCTTAGACCATATATCTATAGACACACTATTGCCGGGCGAAAAACGTCCCCGTCAAAGAAGTGCATGAATCCACCGAGTGCACTTCATTGTTCACAGTTTTTTTTTAGATTACCTACAATTTGATTTTTTTTTTTTGGAGATAATTGTATACGAGTACAATGACGGCTTACATATTTTTCCGTTAACTACTATCGCACGCTCAGAATGAAACTGACTCAATACAGAACTTTGAGAAAATGCCACGTACAGAGACCTTAAAAAGAGCGTCTTTAAAAACAGAATTTGCAAAACTGTCACTCCTCCGTTAAATAGAGATCATTTTATATTTTGGTCTCTTTTAAATCTCGTATAAACTCCCCTTCCCCCACCTCGATGTAACGAAACACATTTTTTATTTCCAAAAAAGTAATAGTTTTTAGTTAGGCCAGTTTCATTCTCAGCGTGCGAATTAAACATGGGTTATGGAGTCGGAGAGTGCCACAGACTACTTATATGTATACCAGAGAATTGTTTAGTTCCAAATTACGTAATCCACACGTGCGCGACCGCGAGTTACTTTAAAAAATAATATATTTTTGATGATTCCGCGAACAATAAAATAAATTTAATTTCATCATACACATATTATTACTTTTGATATATCAAAGTAATAAAATATAATATCGAACATAAATGTAATAAATGTCGAATACATCACTGCTGACCCAATTTTGATTCAAATATAGGCATATAAAGATTTTAGAGTTGTAAAACGGAATGGCGACAACACGTGTACGAGTATGTATATTGGTGAGATGGCGCAATAAGTTTATAGCGAGATGATTATGACCCATGATGACGTTGATGATTATGTCACCGGCTGTAGGGTCGAAGTGCGGCAGGAGTGGCAGTATCGGAAAAGGGAGGGATCTTTCGATCAGACGGGTGTTATGTCTGGCGAGGCCTGCCACCGCCCCGACGGTTGATGTCGGGACGTTGTATATACGCTAAGTCGCTATTAAACTTTACGCGCGTGATTCAGATTTCTAGTGTCGTTACTTTAATCCCGCGCCATCTGTTGAGGATGTGTGACACTATGTAGTGAAGTAGATCGCCACAAGTTCAAGACTTGTAGATTTCTCTACATCCATGATACCCCCAGGAGTCAAATATGACTTCACTACAGATAGGAATTTAAATTTTTCAAAATAACAATATACCAGCTGACAAAAACACATTTGAAGATTGATAAATTTGAAAAAAAAAATCAATATTAATTAAGCAGGGGGTCTACCTAAACCGAAAACATGTCAAGTAGTCTAAGAAACAAAACATTTGGGGACCTCCACTCCAAATTTTCCGAATCTGAGGATCTACAATAAATTAGACTCGGCAAGCATACTCTTAGAGGAATTTATCATTTAAAACCTTAGTTCCCAAAGTGATCCAGGTGGACCCCCAGGGGTCCACGGGAGACTCGACGGGGGTCTACGTTGGCGTACGCAAATTTCCATAGTTAGATCTAATCTTCACATTTTTTGTCGAGTTTTGGGAATACGGTAGAAATGTAGCTGCAGGGGGTCCACCGGAACCGTGAAAGTGGTCTATGAAAAAAAAAGTCTGGGAACCTCTGGTCTATATACATAAAAGAAGCAGACCCCTGTCGAGTCTCCCGTGGACCCCTAGGGGTCTACCTAGACCAATTTGGGAACTGCGGATATAGACGGACTCTCTTCTACCAGTCCACTTTTGGATAAGGCCGAGATAATAGAATTCATACAATTTTAGGCACAGTTTTGGTAAGGTTACATGACCCTTTTAACTATTTTTCTTTTTAATATTTGTCTCTTTTTTACTGCTCGATTTGTACGGACATTTATAGAAAACATTTTTATTCCGCGTCTCACTCAAATAAATAATTTATTTCATTATAGTTCATAGTGTTTTGATGGCAGCATTTCAATTCACCAGTCCCCTCACTATTTAAAGACACGGTGTAGATGGGGGACTTATAAAGACTTTCATTGTTGTATTATACCATGCAACGTACAAAAGCTTACACTAATAATTCTGTCAATCTAAACGTTGTTTTTTTTTTTAATATTTTTTACGGCTTTGGAACGCTCTAAACGTAAGATTGCCAAGTTGGGTTTTCGACTTCAGGGGTCTTAATAATGAAGGTTAAAAATACGTAATAAAAGTAAACGCCTTCGGATTGGAAGGACTGAGGTTCAGCTTCGGCCGATCATCATCCACCATCATCATCATCCCTAGTCCATATCGTCCCCACTACAGGGACACGGACCTCCCCTGATCGGGAGGGGGATTATGCCGTAGTCTACCGCGCTGGCGTAGTGCGGGTTGGTAAACTTCACATACTCATGCGAGCATGCAGGCTTCCTTACGAAACTTTCCTTCTCCGTTAAGTACATTTGTGTCTACAATGTAGACCGTACATAAATTAGAAATAATAACTTAGCGGTACGGGACCGGGATCTAACCCACGACCCTTCGATCGTAAGCCGTGTCTAAAACCACTACACCACCAATGCACTCTTCGGCCGATCACGATGATATTTTTATGACTTCTCCATGATCCATCCGGTAGGCACATAAAACAGTAGGTTCCAGCTGGTACCTCAATGGTTGTTGCAGAGATTGTAGGCGATTAGGGATCTTATCGCCTACAATCCCTAAATCCCCCATCATCATCATAACACGTCACCCAACATCAGACGATGGACGGTTATCTAAAACCCGATTATCTAACCGCACATTAATTAATCCAACGTACTAAACGTTTTGCTTCTTCGTTCTTAATGCGTACGGCCAAGGACTGGAATAGTCTGCCGGCGTCAGTGTTTCCCTCCGATTACAATGTGGACGTTTACAAGAAGAGTGAACAGGTTTCTACTGGGCTAATGCTCTCTACCACCTAAGGCTACATCGCCACTTACCATCAGGTGGGATTGTAGCCAAGTGCTAGCTTATTACAATTAAAAAAAAAACATCCTGACTTGGAAAATGAAACTTAGATAATATTTTGGGGAAGATGAAGAACTGCGTGTGGGCTGAAGCTGTGGCGCCATCATAACAGTGTCACTCCACCTCTCCCCGTGCCCCATGGATGCTATGAGGAGCAGATAATGGATGTACCAGGGTAACGTGCAGCGGTATTATTCCGTTGTTCAAATATAATCCACTGCGATCTCCAAGACGTCTGCCAAGTGTGAAGATTATGGCAAAACCTTGCTTTTCATCTAAAGGCCCATGCCCAGCAGTGGACTTACACGATGATGATGATGAACATTGAATCGTTATTTAAGACCAATCAGTTAATATTTTGTATCGTTAACTAATGATTCGTTTTAAGATCAATTAGTTATTATTTGGTAACGAAATTAATAGCAATGAAAAATCGTGTGTGTTATGAGCGATGTGTACGCTCATCCAATAGAACAATGACGTAATTCCATTTTTGCAATTTATCAGAAGAAGCGTTTCAGTTTATAATTGGATTATACCCATTTTGTAAATCATATCAATTATCATGATTTTTCATAATTTATTTATAGATTATTATTAATAATTAGAGCATTCTCGAAAAAAATCTATATTAAACAACAAACATCCAAATTAAACACAAAATAAAATTTAAAATTTTACGTAATTACGTCATTATTCTATTGGATGTGCGATATGTTAGCCGATGAGTCGTGGCCATATTGGACATAGGCTCTCCGGAATTTCGCGTCTCTCGTACGAATTTCGGTCTGGCCAAGACTCGTCAGCCGATGTGGATAAGCCGATATATGTATAGTCATGGCCTCACTTAAAGATAGAAGAAAGAAACACAGTTATTCAGGACTAGCATAACAAATAATTATAAAATTGTTAAATGTCAAATTTTCAAAAATCAAAGATATTTAAAAACAAACTACTTAGGTCGACTAATTAAGGGCTTCAGAAACCAAATCCGTCGATGTTTGTTTATTTGTTCGGGCTTCACGCAAAAGCCAGCGAGTAGATTTAGATTAAACTATTACAGTCTTAAAGGTACTATTATTCCGACATAATTAATGCTGCATATTTCATCAAAATCGGTCCAGTAGAATTGAAGATACAGCTTGATCCCTGTTTTAGTAGCCGCCGCTTAGGTACGAGAAGTCAAGTAAAAGTGGTTCTAAGATTTTTTTATATAAATCTATAATTGTGTCGAGATTTTTCATCTAGCGGAAAACCGACATTCACGCGGGCGGAACCGCGGTCAAAATCTAGTAACAAATAAAGTTAACAATACAAGAGAGCAAACAAAATATAAAAGAGAAGGAATATATACGAAGTGGATACGTTTGCAGTCGCAATATGAGTTATTCTATTTATTAGATGCCTGTCCGAAAAGGCCCCGTCTCAGCCTGTTGCTCCAACACCAGTGAATTGAATCCTTCGGTGTTGTGGGGTTGGTGTATCTGGTGTTATGTATCTGGTATTCTCTTATTCAATAAGAGCCTCGGCTCTTATTGAATAAGAGCCTCATTAGAATACTCAACATATTACTGCTTACAGGTAGGTCCGTCTGACAAGTGACGACCGGTCCGTCTGACAACGGTGATCTGTACTGTGGTGCTTGACATGCAAATCAAATGCCGTTTCGTGTACTAATCGTTAACAATTAAGAACTATATTGAAAAAAGAGACAGGATCAAGATCATTACCAACATTCCAGTACAATATTTCAATTACCAAAAACTTTCGCCCAGTCAACATGGCAATCGTCTTAACGTAGGCTCTCCGAATTTTCGCGCCTTTCGCACAAACTTTGATCTGATCAAGACTCGTCAGCCGACCTATACTATTGTATTCAAGCACAGAGTTTTACGTATAACGAATTCGGTGGCATGGGTGTGTTTGCGCATCGTACGTAAAGCACGTCCACACAGAGACAGTTTAAATTGGTGACTACGCATTAATATTAACGTGAAATATTGTAATGGACTAATCTATGTTCGAATCGTCGCACTATGTTGACTTGTAAATAAAATCGTGGTGGTAATATACTTACGCTTTTATTAAACAGATATAGAATGATTTGGAGTTTTAACATATCGCACGTCCAATAGAACAATGACTTAATTACATTTTTACAATTTATCGGAAGAAGTGTTGCAGCATAAAACTAGACTATACCCATTTTTTAAATTATATAAATTATCGCGATGTTTCGTAATTTATTTATAGTTTAATATTATAATAAAGTGCATTCTCGAGAAAATCCATATTATAGCGATATATAATAGTTACTTATTAGTTCAGTTTCTTAAGAAGAACTATCTTTTATAATTGTTCTTAAAAACCGAATTAATAAATAACCTAATATGTAATAAATAACTAGAGTAGAATTCGTCACAGAGCATAAAATGACATCGCTTTAGGACTGAGTTGCCGTATGGTGTCGACGTTATTACAGAGTCTTATTACGCTCTAGCGTCTTTCATCTTCCCGTGGGTCAGATCCAGTTGGGTTTTCATGTTTTATTGTGCAACATACATTTTTGAAACAATTTCTAAAATTCTGAAATAATACAAATCGACTGAATGTTGCCAATAACATTGTTTCTACAAAAAATCCAAACGCCGCCATTTTGATTGCTACTTAGCAATTTAAAATGGCGGCTTATTTCAGTTCAATATTCAACTGGATTTATATCGGAGTTCTGGGGACAAATCGAATGGTATATCATCTCTAACTTCATTTTAGTGTTTTGTACTAATTTACCGTGATGTTATTTTTTATGTGAATTTGGTATTGTTTCGTGTATCATCGTCAATAATCGTTAATACAAATGATTATAACATTGCAACCTGTGGGCTAAGTCCACATAGTTTTCGTCGGATTGACGTCAGAACATCCATAAATCAATACAGCGATAATTCAATAAAGGAAATATTAAATAACTCAAGGCTTTGTACCTTCGCCTATATTTAGAGACGAATTCGGTGTGCATTTACATACATACATGCATACACTCACGCCGATATCCCATAAGGGTAGGCAGAGGCCATAGTATATACTACATACATACATATAGCCACGCCTCTTTCCCATTGGGGTAGGCAGAGACCACTCCTTTCTACCTGCTACGATCGTCCAATGTTCAAATATCTGCTAGTGGCTATCCGCAGCCCACATTTCGCCCCCGCAGACAACGATAATAATTATTTAGGCCTGTATTTAACAATAACTTTAATGGTATTCTTGCAAAATAGTACGCAATATTTTGAAATATGTACGACATATAAATCATTAAGAATTTGTATTAATCTAAAACAATTTTTCTAGGATAAACAATGTCTTAAAAGTTTGAAGAGATGATCTGTGAAAATATATCGACGCGGGCTACGTGGAATTTTTGCCAATCATCGTCGTTTTAAAAAACAATAAAATCGATTATAATCGTTTTAATCGTAACATTTTACTGGGTCAATATCGAGCTATCACTCGCTCAACGTTTAAAAATAGCTCAAAATATATAATTCGGGCGTCAGTGAAGAGGTTTGTTTTACAACTATATGGTTGAGTGCTGGGTACTGTGATAAATAACGTGTCGACGTTTACAATCTGTTCCACGCAACAAACTAATGTATTTTTAGGATATCTACGGAGTTCAGGAAATACACCTACACAGTACGTACGTAAATATACCGGTATAGTATGTATGTAAATATACCAATATAGTACGTACGTAAATATACCAATATAGTATGTACGTAAATATACCAATATAGTATGTACGTAAATATACCGTATAGTACGTACGTAAATATACCGGTATAGTATGTATGTAAATATACTAATATAGTATGTACGTAAATATACCGTATAGTATGTATGTATACTGGTATAATATTTACGTAAATATATCGGTATAGCATGTACGTAAATATACCGGTAGAGTATGTACGTAAATATACCGGTATAACATGTACGTAAATATACTAATATAGTATGTACGTAAATATACCAGTATTAAGTATTTACGGAAATACCTACTTGTATATTTTGAGACAGGCATAATCTAAATTCCCCTCGTAATACACGAAGCTGACATAAAATTTCCATGCATTTGTCGGGATTCATTTATTAGTAGAATAACGTCATCTTTATTCCTGTTGATATTTCTAATAACTTTATCATACAGAGATGAATGCTCAGATCAGCTTGGTAACGTAAGTTAGAAGATGATGTACCTATATTAATCTCTTGTAATTGTCTTATTATCTATACTACATATTACAAAATTGTTAAATGTCAAATTTTCAAAAATCAAATATATTTAAAAACAAACCACTCAGATCGACTATCTCAGGGCTTCTGGAACAGAATCCGTCGATGTTTGTTTGTTTGTTTGTTCGGGTTTCACTCAAAAACCAGCGGGGAGATTTTGATTAAACTGTTACAGTCTTAAAGGTACTATTCCGACTTAATTAATGCGGCATGTTTCATGAAAATCGGTCCAGTAGAATTGAAGATATAGCTTGATTTCTGTTTTAGTAGCCGTCGCTTAGGTACGAGAGGTCAAGTAAAAGTGGTTCATGGACTTTTTATATAAATTTATTAGGATTGTGTCGAGATTTCCCATGTTGCGAAAAACCGACATTCACGCGGGCAGAGCCGCGGACAAAAGCTAGTTACATATATGATCGTTTATCTTTATATACGTATATGTATTTCTGCGGAGCGACACAATAACAGCGTCACTCCATATCTCACCGTGGATGTCGTGTGAACCAACTAAGGAATGTACCTGGATAACGGGCAGCAACGTTATCCTGATATTCAATCACAATCTACTGCGACATCCAAGACGCCGGACAAGCGTGGAAATTTTGGCAAATTCCTCCTTTTTTAAGCAGGAGGCCCGTATCCAATAGTGGAGTTTAAAGCATGCCATACTCTCTAAAACTGACCATAAATCATAATCCAGCGGATTAAGATCGGGACTAGATGACGGCCAGTCTTCAGTTCTGATGAAGTCAGTAACGTTCGTTTCCAGCCACGTTTGTGTGAATCGAGCTTTATGGCCCGGTGCTGAGTCTTGCTGAAAGGACTATCCTTGGTTATGGAACATGGTGTTGTTAAGAGGCTTAACCACCTTCTCAAGAATCGTATCTTGATACAGTTGTGCCGATGTTTTGACAGCTTTTTCACAAAAATAGGGCTCGGTCACTCCTTTATAGCTGACATTCCACCAAACCATCACTGAAGTCAGATAATGTGAATAATCATGTGATAATCAGGATTCAATGATTAGTAGAACGGCGCCACTCATTACTCTCGAGGAGGTGTCATTAAAGACGTTTGAAGGAGTATAATTAAATTAACATTTATGACGGCCATCGGTCTTAGCCACAACCAGTTTTTTTTAACGAATGGGCATGTTTACCGCATTCGGCCGCATCGAGGACTCGGATACATAGGATATGTGAGGCTCGCACGTTCTAATACTATATGTAATACGCCATCATCCTTGTACTGTCCCAACCCTTATAGGAGTTCCGTTAAAATAACAGCGACCAACCCTCCCTTTGGGAGTCGTCGTGATGATATTTATGGACGTTTATTATAATTAATTAACGTCAGTCGGTTTATGGTATAGTGGCACAATTTGAACGAAAAAAAACCATTGTCCTTATATAATTTTTATAATACTATTGTTTGTCTGCGGCTTCGCACGCGTGAATGTCGGTTTTCCGGCACATAGGAAATCCCGACACAACCATAGATTTATATAAAAAGCCTTAGAACCACTTTTATTCGACCTCTCATTCCTTGACGGCGGCTAATAAAACAGGGATCAAGCTGTATCTTCAATTCAACTGGACCGATTTTTATGAAACATGCCGCAGTATTAAGTTGGAATAGGGCGTTTGAGACTGTAACTGTTTGACCAAAATCTACCCGCTGGTTTTTGCATACAGCTCGATTAAACAAACAAACATCGACGGATTTGGTTTCAGAAGCCCTTAATTAGTCCATCTGAGTAGTTTGGTTTTAAATATCTTTAATTTTTGAAAATTTGACATTTAACAATTTTATATTAAATGTATATATATGTATATTATGATTCTAACGTCCGACTTGAGCTCAAGAACCAAGTACCTGTTGTACTGAAAATAACAAAAGAAAAAGAAAATTTGATTGGATGTGCGAACTGTTCTTGTCTATGCTTTTCAGTGTTTTTCCACGGTTCTTATGGGTTTGTCTATGCTCAGCGATTAACCGAGTGTAGCTCAGAGTAAATATTACTCTGAGGACTGTAATCAATCGCGATGAGACGGCCTCTCGATATAATATTGCGAGGTTAACCACATCAAAGTCGATAATATGTTAGAACGTGATTACATATGCATGTGTTAGTTATAATTACATGCAGGGCCGTGAATATTTACACACCCAGAAAAAAAAATTAAGAAAAAATACTGCGTAGGTACATTTGTGATTAAGCCCATCTTGTCTATACTATTATAAAATTGTTAAATGTCAAATTTTCAAAAATCAAAGATATTTAAAAACAAACTACTCAGATCGACTAATTAAAGGTTTCTGAAACCAACTCCGTCGATGTTTGTTTGTTTTGTTTGTTCAGGCTTCACGCAAAAACCAGCGGGAAGTTTTTGGTCAAACTATTACAGTCTTAAAGGTACTATTCCGTCTTAAATACTGCGGCATATTTTATCAAAATCGGTCCAGAAGAATTGGAGTTACAGCTTGATCCCTGTTTTAGTAGCCACCGTTAAGGTACCAGAGGCCGAGTAAAACTGGTTCTGAGGCTTTTTACGCTATGATTGTGTCGGGATTTCCCATGTAGCGGAAAACTGACATTCACGCGGGCGGAGCCACGGGTAAAAGCTAGTTAATATAATATGTGTATATAGATAATTATTATCAACTGATAGCTGACAGATATGTGTTTATAGATAAAAATGACAGCTGACCGATTCGTATATACGCGTTGGTGGCTAACTTCACGACTAAATTCATTATGTGAAGTTTTCGTTGTACGGCGCAAGTAGATCGTTAAAATTCACTCACATAATTTTCTACTAGTGCAACTAAAATTTCAAAAACACGACTGCCATTAGATTATAGTCACATGATAAATTTAAAAAAAAACAACAACAAACAGTTGTGTTAAATCGGTTTAGGGGTTAAATAGTT
>WUAW01028530.1:21422-31450 GCA_017165845.1 Thaumetopoea pityocampa | reverse complement strand
CAAACCTATGTAACTTCTATTTATAACCATTATTCCTTGACCTATCAAAAAGGTAGAACGCTATTTGTGGTATAATAACGTGGAAAATCAAATTTATGCCTTCATTAGTCTTCCTTTTAGCATACAGAATATTTTTATTACAGTTCAAACACGTAAAGTATCTACGCTTTAAATTAACGCAGAACAATGATATTGATAACCATGGTCATCACCATCGTAACCACCAAATAGTCAGAAGTGGCAGCAACTGAAATTGGAAAAGCTTTCAACACCATACAAGTGTTGTCATTTGTAACTGCCACCACCCCAAATTTTGGTACTGGGACGTTGTTTATATACTACTGCTATGTGAATTTCACCACCGTGATTCAGCTATTCCATACAAATTTGTTCTGATATTATGTAACTGAATCGGCATTTGAATATAGCGCCATCTATCGAGCATAGCGGACTAAGTCGCTACAATGGTTTCGATATTCAAAACTTTTGGGGGACAAACTTAGCCAGGTGTATGAATGCAAAATCGACCTTATTTAAACGGATATCATGAAACAGATATTAACAATAAAAATATTTAATTTAAAAATATTTTATATCGTATAACATATCACCGCCTTTTAACCCCGGAAGGACTACTCCTTCCGGGATTAAAAGGCGGTGATATGTTATACGATATAAAATATTTTTAAATTAAATATTTTTACGCCTGTACCTACGTACAGGCGTAAAAATTATACCCACATTATGCGCTAGTGTTTTTGATGCAATATAATAACAATATGAGTCGACTTCGTCGATGTAGACAAGCGTTTGGCCATTCAGCTATTTTTTATTTATTTTTTTTATTTTGAAATAGCAAAGACAATATTAAAGTGTACTTACAAAAATTAACTGGCTAGACGGCTTCCTGTCTTATGGATCATCATTTAAACAAAAATATATTTTACTTAGTTTTAGTCCCTTGGTTCAAAATTATCAATCAATTCTTTCATTTATCCCACTACATTGGTTCTCTATTACATTANTATTTTGAAATAGCAAAGACAATATTAAAGTGTACTTACAAAAATTAACTGGCTAGACGGCTTCCTGTCTTATGGATCATCATTTAAACAAAAATATATTTTACTTAGTCTTAGTCCCTTGGTTCAAAATTATCAATCAATTCTTTCATTTATCCCACTACATTGGTTCTCTATTACATTACAAAGACAACTTTGTTTACAGTTCTGACTCGTAAATATTACACATTATGATTTAGATAAAACCAAATCATACATAATCAACAAATCGTCGATTGAAAACAGTAATATTTCAAAATAAGCAATTTTGAGTTACGATAAAATTAAAATTGTAAGTTTTAGATTTTTTGACATTTAATTTTTTGAATAGATTCTATAAGGATTTTCTCGAAATATTTTATATTACTTCATAGTAGCAAAACTGTATTTGTTTACTATAGTCACTTTTATTTTTTAAAATAGAACCAAAGTCGAAACCTTAATTTTTGGAAAAGGTTCAGTTCTGTAACCACTACTGCTTGTAGCCACTACTGTTTTCGACCAATGAATAACAAGCTAAAGTCTTTTTGTTAGCACTAATTATTTAAAAATGAAACTCTAAGTATTATATATAAAGAGATATCGCCTATACGACCTTGTATGGAGCATCTTTTCAATCGCACTAATACACTAAATTGTACAACGCACATATTTTTATAGAACTGCTTAATACTAGTACTTGATTGAGGACGTCAACACGTCACAAGTGTGATCCATAGACAACATATCTTAATTCGTTTTTTTAAGTTTGATGGTGTAATATTTATGGCCGGGTGTGTGTATACTTAATATAAAACTAGTTGGTAGTTGACCGTGAGAAACGATTTTTCCTGTGGTAATCTCCTTAATTGCCAAAATCGTGTATTATAATATAACATTTGTTTAATAGGTAATACAGGTTATAAGAATGTTCTCACTTTAGACATTTCGTACATATATTGACCTTAACCTTCTTGGTTCACAAAGACTTAGCATTTTAGAAGGAAAATCAACGTCCACAGATCTGTCCGATGATTTCATCATCCCCAGAACACATTAGTCCCCTCTACAGGGGCGCGGAGTTCTCCTAACCAGGAGGGGGATTAGACCGTAGCTACGCTGTAAGCTTGGTAGACTTCACACACCCATACGGGCAGACAGGTTTCCTAACGAAGATTTCCTTTTACGATATTGGAGTCTACAACGTAGACCGTACATGAATTTGAGTGGTACACGACCGAAATCGAACCCACGACGTTTCGATCACTAATCGTGCCTAGCACCACTAGACCACCAGTATACTTAACCAGTGACTGAGTTCAACTTAATGATAATATAATTATATGTAATTAATATTTTTAATATTATATGTAAATTTTATAATAATATTTTAAGGTTTTAAATGAGTTTTTTTTTTAATTTTTGAGACCATAGTGGGTTATCTTGGGTTGTGAATTCTTGTGAATTTGAATAATATTAGTAATCTGCAATCAGAACTAAAGTCAAAGTCAAAAATTTTTTATTCATGTAAACCCAATAGGTACTTATGAATAGTCAAGAATCTACCTAATCTAAAATACTATTGGTAGGTGTTTCCAACAATTCATATAATTCAACTAATTCTAAATTATAATATATTCACTGGTATGATGAACAACCAAACTTCTGGAATAAATATAATTGAAATATTTATTTCAATTATTTATTTACTTTAAGATTCGTCAACGTATTTACGTTGACGAATCTTAAAGTAAATAAATGCAAACTCTCAGTTCATCAATATAATTACAACAATTGTATAAAATTCCATTAATCGGAACTTCTTTTATACAGATCATTAATGACATTGACACAGCAAATTCACACTGACTATTGTCAATTTGGTCTTCCGAATTATAAAACGAAGTGTGCACTTTTTAAGTTTTCCCTTCCAAAGGAAAACAAAGGGATCCAAGCCCATGCAGCCTTGTCTGACGTAATTATATTTGCAAGTTAATAAAATGCTGGTGTATCTCATTTTATCGCTTCTTGGATGTTTTGACGTCAATCTGACGATTACCACGTCGACTAAGCGAAAGTTTCCATAGGCTTATTGCCTTGAAAAAATACGGTCACTTTGCAATGTTATTCACAATTTTATTTCAATATGTCAATGCTGTTCAAGAGTATTGACAATAGATACAGAAAACAACACCAAATTTTCATATCAAACATCACCATAAACTCATATGTAACACTGAAATAAAATTTCAAATGATGCTTCACTTGAGTTGCCGCTAAAACTTCAAAGCATAGACTACAGATGTTTTTAATTTTTGAGTTTTAAATATTTTTACCTGATACTTTATTGTATATTTGATATATAAAAAATTTTGGGTGCTATTCGATATATATAAAGTAAATCAAATTTGTGTCTTCATTGGTCTTCCTTTTAGCGTAGAATGTATTTTATTATAATAAGAGAGAGTACTACGCTTTAAATGAAATGTAAATAATAAAATATTTAACAATAAAAAAACTTATGAATTTGTTTATTATTATCTATTATATGTTAATCCAAGGGATTAAATACCACAAAAAAATAAACTACGATATGTGTATAAATGATACATGTTTACACATGAAGTTCAATAGGTAATGCAAGTTATAAAAGTGGTCACGTCACTTTCGCATTATTTTTGTACAATTTTGTACATAATTTAAGCAGTGGCCGGAAAACCTTACACATAGCATTTTATAAGGAAAATTAACAGCCACAGATATTTTGCACACATAATCCACACTGATTTAGTTCAACTTAATGATTATATAATTATATGGGTCACCATCAAAGAAAGGACCATATCGTAGTCCACCAGATGTGGCAACGAAGAGTCAGAACTCCCGACCAGACGGATGCTGTCTCTGTCTGCTATCACACCAATTTCTAATATTAGGACATTGTTTATATACTAAATTGCAATGTAAACTTCATTACCGCGATTTAGCTTTTCCGTACAAATTCGTTCTAATGTTCTGCGCGCGTATTGACATTTGAGTGTAGCTCCATCTGTCGAGGATGTGTGGTACTATATAAGCGAAGTTAATCGCTATATCCTTTGAAGTGCATACTTAGCCAGATGTGCGGATACAAAATGGATTTAGTTTTTAAAATTAAATGTTCAAATGAAAATGTTCCAATTCCAATGGTTATGTTAAGGCCCCATCGTTTAAAAAAATGTTACTATATGCATTTTTTAAATAATATTAGTTCAAATGTGTTTTTGACAAATGTTACTCACTTTAAAAGATGGCTACTCACTTTAAAAGATTTAAATTTCTAATTGTAGTGAGTCATCGTCAATGCCTGGGGGTCGATATAGGTGGTAATTCTGCGGTAACAGAACTTAATTAAATTTAGCCTCTCCCTATCTTTTTCTAATGTCAAATGCCATAATCAGATAGCTACGCCTTTGGTGCTGTCAATTTCGTTTAGATACGTCTAAATTAAAAGATTTAGACGCGAACTCGCAAAAACGCAACATATTTTTGAACCGTTTAACGGAAATATTGGTCGGTACTCGCTATAAATGTTTCTATTTCATATTTTATATTTATGTTTTGGCGTTTGGCATTAGAAAATGATAGGGAGAGACTAAATTTAGTTCTGTTGCCGCAGAATCACCACCATAGACCACTATGAGTGTCAATGATTTAAAATGATAATTTTGAAGATAAATTTAAACAAGAGCGTATGGGCAGGGGTGGAATCCCTGTCGACCCCGGGAGGAGTAACTAAAGGCGTAAGTATTGTACCCACACTTTACCGTAGTGTTTTCGACTCATTTTGACGACAATACAACCTCGTGTATTTAGGCAAGCGCTTAATCACTCAACTATCATCATCATCATCATCATCTACTGTCCTACAGAATGGCACAGGTCACCCCAAAAAATGAGAGCAGTCAGTGATGCACCACGCTAGTCTAATGTAGTTTGACAGATTTTATACGCCGCCGAGTAAATCTCTGGCATCTAAGTTTCCTCACAATATTTTCCTTCACCGTTTGAAGCAAGTGATTAAATAATTATTATATTTTTATTATAATATGCCCATGATTTTGAAAAATCCGAGATACCTTGGATTAGAACTCGAAGTCTAAGATCTAGCATGAATGGCCATAGCACTAGGCTTTTACAGATATACTGAACTAAGCTTTTAGTTGCAGAACTAGCTGGATGGTAGACCGCCTTATAGCTGTCTTATAGCATGTCAGTTGCATGGTGGCTTATATAAAACTCAAATATATTTTAATAATATTACAATAATAATCTAATTACAACAATATATTATTATTCTTAACTATATACACTAGCAGCTGACCCGACAAACATTATTCTGCCGTATAGATTTTCTGGATAGGGACACCCTGATCACCCAGCGGCATGAAATACGACCTATTCTCATACCTATCAAATATACATAAAAAAATTTCATAAAAATCGGTCGAGCCGTTTCGGAGGAGTTCGACCACAAACACCGTGAGATGATATTTTTTTATATATAAGATTATAAAATTCGTAAACGCCATTGTCTGTAGATTACAAATATTTCAAAAAAAAAAGTAACTAATTAAGCTTTTGAAGCCGAAACCATATTTTGTTTTCTTCGCGTCTGTTTGTATGTTTGTTCGAGCCTCACGCAAAAGCCAGCATGTAGGTTTTAGTCACACTGTCTTAAACATACTATTCCAATTTAAAGTATTAGTACTGCAGTAACAGTATATTTCAACAAAATTGGTCAAATAGAACCGAAGATACGGCCTGATCTTTGTTTCAGTAGCCGCCATTATGGTACGAGGTTGCAAGTAAAAAATTATTCTTGCACTATTTTTGCAAATTTATAATTATTTCTAGATTCTCCATTTAATACGACAACCAACATCCACGCGGGCGGAGATGCGGACGGAACTTAGTTTATAATGAAATAAGTAAGTACTCCCTTGGCTCATTAATATGAATCAATTTTCTCAGTCCTATTTTACTGGTTCCTGAACTGAAGTAAACAAGTGCCAAATAATTCAAAAAATATGGTATTATGGTATAAATAAGTCTCTGAGACCACAGACACAGGAGTAAGAACTTGTCTTGCAACTATTTAGGTACAATATCAAGCGCCGAAAAATTACATTAAAAAAATGCATGCACTTCGTCGTCTGTGGTCACGGAGCATTATTAAACACATATCGTTTTGTACTTAACTCGTTTTTTTATAAAAATAACTTGTTATCCAGCTTCGTTTTCGAGAGTTTTTTTAGACACCATTATATCCGCTAAATATATAACAGACACTTAACAAGATTTAAGATCAGTAACATATTATATACATAAGCATCCTTAACAAGCTTAATTTTAAATTAATAAAATGGTACTACGGAAGGTCGTATATAGTAGTATATAGAATATATAGAAGAATATATAGGCTGTATATACAAGCAGTATAGTAAGGACTATGCTTCTTCTTCTCCATCAACCTGTGGGACTCCACTGCTGGTCGTGGCCCTCCGCCTTTAAAAAAACTAATTTGCCTTAATCTCCACGCTTGAAAGGCGTCTTGGAGATCGCGGCAGATTTTAATAAAGTAACAGCAATCTCTTAGCTGGTTCTCATAACATCCATGGGAAGATTGGAGTTGCAGATTATAATTAGGGAATATATTACTCGCGCTGCCATCTAGTCGAACCGAAGCACACTAAAACGCGCAGGTGTGGAACCGCAAGAACTGTAGGGGGCACCACATAACATTCATAAAATAAATATAATAATTTTGTTTTATAATAGTGCGATAAATTTACAAATAAATATTGTTTTAAAACAAAATGAACGGCGTATAACCTACGCCTACTTTTGAAGTTTTGAAACACTCGCAGCGCCTGCCAATACTATACAAGCACAAAACCTCCCAGAGAATGTTCCTATTATAATTGATCAGGTAAATCAAATAGTACTACGATCTGAATTAAACTAAATCATTGAAAGTTATAAGTACAAAATTTTTTTGAGCATTAGTAGTCCAGTAGCTGGGACTTAATTCGGGATCAAGAGATCGGAGGATCGATCCCGGTCTCGTACTAATAGGTTATATTAAACTCATCTAGTGTACAGTGTAGACCAGTGTGCATAACGGAGAAGAAAAACTTCATGGAGAAACCTACATACCCACACGGGCTTGTGAAATCAACAAACCCATTTTTATTGTGTAGATGCAATTCAGAATAATAAAAAAACGATATCAATAAATAAATAAATAAACCACTAGAAAATAAAATAAAAAAATATTATTTTCCCCTACCCGCCTTTGCCTTCGCCCTTGTCTGTGCTTTTGTATTGTGAACACATTGTAAGAACGAAACAGTGACACGACCTTGTGAATATAAGCCAGCGTTTGAACACCCAACTATCACCGCTTTTAACCGACTGCGCCAGAACTAGGGTTATGTTTTTCAAATGTATCTATCTATGCATATTTCTTTGGCATGCTCTGTAGCCTAAAAGCCTAAATGGATTTTAGCTTGAGAGGAGTCGTTAAATTCGTCTTAACTGTGTGAGGCACACTGGGTATATCAAAATTATAATAAAATTACATTTTTCACCCACTTGGGATTTTTGTTTTTTTAATATTAATATTTTATTTAATTATACTGTTTAAATTAGTTAGTCTAAAAGGAATAGGATTTATGAAATAAATAAAACAACATTATTTACAGGTACTTACAGTTAATTATTCTAAATAATAATAATATATTTTATTGTACGTTTGTGTAAGTATATCTTATGTAGACATGTGTGTATATATGTGTATATAATAGTATTTTTATTTTATCACAACATCATTATAAATATCATTATGATATGCACAGTATTACTGCACATATCTCGCTATGTATCCTATCCATCCAAAGGTTGGGGGCAGCCCCCCCCCCCCTCGCAGAGATTCATAAAATGTAGCCAAATGCAAAGAATTCCGAGTCCTAAGTCCACTCACTTGACCACCGATCAAACAAGTCTCGCATACGTACGACTGTATTTAAAATAAAACTTCTCCCATCCTCCATATATCAACCTCCTTCTCCCCCCCGTCCCGTCCCGGGCCATAGGCTGGCGACGCTCTTGGTGTGCGATAGAGAATTCTCTATTGTATTCTAATATAATATTTATTTTTGTTGTGTACTTCTTACACTAATAATGACGACTGATTAATACAGTGGCAGTGACACCGATTTCTGACCCGATTAGTCGTGGGTTCGAATTCAGTAGGGACAATTTATCTATATGAGTATGTGTATCGTTGTCTAGTACCTAAAATACAGGGATTCCTAGTTTGGGACTAGATCAATGTGTGAAAGTATCCAGAATAGTATTATTTACTACTAGCTTTTATCCGCGGCTTTGGTCGTGTTAATGATATTTTAAATGATGATATTTTAAAGTTGATGATATATTAAATGATGATATTTTAAAGTTGATGATATATTAAATGATGATATTTTAAAGAAAGAGAACTGTTTACAAAATTATCTAATAACTATATTTTCAACTATTTCTGACACAGAACATTCTGTATGAATATAGTGAACACCCTATATCCTTACTTAAAAACTAGTACTAATATTAATAAACTACTTTTATTTCCGTTCCCTTTTTCTTATAAAACTCGATAAAAACATTAAAAATCAGATTTAGACACAAAACCTTTTTAATATTATAATATAAATTAACTAAAGGGCATGTTGTGTAGTAGAGGTGATTATAACAATGCTATTAAAACAAATCTTAGACTAATGCTCCAGCCGAGAGTCATGCTCCTGCATTTTGTTGACAAGCCTAAAGTTCCTCTCGAGATGGTGCGACTTCTTAACTTTATACTCCATAAGCTCTATGGTGGTGTACCCCGTGAAGCCCACTAATAGAAACCCGATCAGAATGAATAACCTGAAAATCAAAAGATATGTTATAATAGGGTAGCAAAAATAATAGTATTGCTTAGATTATTTATCATCATCATCATCATTCCCAGTCCATATTCATCCCCACTACAGAGGTACGGACCTTCACTGATCAGGAGGGGGATTAGGCCGTAGTCTACCGCGCTGGCTTAGTGCGGGTTGGTAGACTTTACACATGCGGGTATACAGGTTTCCTCAGG
The DNA here is from genome assembly GCA_017165845.1 of Thaumetopoea pityocampa. Taxonomy (NCBI): domain Eukaryota; kingdom Metazoa; phylum Arthropoda; class Insecta; order Lepidoptera; family Notodontidae; genus Thaumetopoea; species Thaumetopoea pityocampa. The sequence goes on along the minus strand of WUAW01028530.1, from coordinate 22,225 downwards.
AGGTTTTCCTTCTCCGTTGAGTATATTGGTGTCTACAATGTAGACCGTACATGAATTACAAATAATAACTCAGTGGTACGGGACGGGGATTCGAACCCACGACCCTTCGATCGTAAGCCGTATCTAAAACCATTACACCACCAGTGCACTACTACAGATACAGATTATTTATAATATACAAGAACTAAAAATCATATAACTAATAAACATAGTTTTTATTTATATACCCAAAATATATATTTAACTCGTAATTAAATTAAAAAAATCATTCTTGCGTAACACGTAAATGATAACACCAATCGTAGGGCGTGACGTCACAGCTTCCGAAATTTTATTCTAACATTTACAATTTGGCATCGAATAAAAATATGAGAAAAATATGTGAAATTAACCCGGCCTATTATCTAATCCACGTCCCCTGAACTCCATCGTGTAGAATTTTGATGTCACATCAAAAAAGTAAATAAAAAATTAATCATTTATATTATGTTTTCATAAGTTGCCAAAAAATATATTTTGTGATGTAAAAGCTAACGCCAAATTGCTATAAGTAATAATTGAAATAAAAAAAACAAATTCGAATCTCTTGTTTCATTGAAATTCATACAAAATTATCCGTGTACACAGGGTTACCAGAATAAGCAGATCTAAGACAAAATAGTTCCTACCTAGTCCTAACACAAAGGTACGGTGCGCTGGCATAAGACAAAATAGTTTCTACCTGGTCCTAATACAAAGGTACGGTGCGCTGGCATAAGACAAAATAGTTCCTACCTGGTCCTAACACAAAGGTACGGTGCGCT
>WUAW01028496.1:7564-19085 GCA_017165845.1 Thaumetopoea pityocampa | reverse complement strand
AAAAAAATATAGTCTGAATCAAAATTGTCATTGGTCCCTAGATGCGCAAATATTACGAACTAGTAAAGCATGAGAAATGATCATAGATTTTTGAGAAATGACGATAAATGATAGATTTTTTCTTCATGCCATACCTTTCCGACGTATTACTGAATAATTAATAAATATACATATGCGTTAATACACTTCGTACTAATGCTGTTCCTTTTTTGTTCGGCTGCAGCCGTCATTTGCCTACATCCGTCATTCGCGGCAACGTGTTAATAAAAAAAAATAAGACATCTCCCATACAATATCATAAAATATGACCGGAACCAATATAATTTCGTCTTGATTATATTGTGGTAATCATATTTCGTGTAACCCGACCAGAGAAATAAAAAAAAAAGAACGTTAAATGGCAATTAAACTGTTCATGGTAACATTTATATTTTACAGTGGTACCAACAAGAATCGTTAATTGGTGCTATAAACATTATTTTTCACATTAAACATTTGACCTTATTTATCGACATAAATATAAATACATTTTCTTTCAAGATTATGAAATTATTATATATATTGGTCATTTCACTAAACTTTACATAATTGTAAAGCTTAAATATCATCTATGACCGTCTGAGATCTTCCATCATCTTTTTTTAAATTCAATCTGTTGGTAGACCGCAGGACTGTTAAGAAACATTAATCACTTAACTTAAAAGTCCATTAGTTTGTTACGAATTTCGTTATTCTTTGACAACATTGATGACTGTAGCTCCTCATTGAAATCTAAAACTCCTATATACAGTAAAACAAGTTAAATTCAAAATAAAAGCAATTAATTTTAAGTCTTTATCTTTTTGTGAAGATTTCCTATTACTCGCCACAATACAAAAAAAAATCAACAATGATTTAAAACAAAATAATGAGAATTTTACTAATTTAATGGAGCACGTGATACGATCTCATTATTTTAACGACTGTATTTCATTCTGAAGTTGCAATTATTAAATTATTTAAAATGATCCCAAAAATGGGACATTGGTGCCGATTCTGCAGTAACGAAACTTAACCAAATTTAGTCTCTCCCTATCTTTGTCTAATGTCAAACGCCAAAACAAGATAGCTATAATTGTTGTGCTGTCAGTTTCGTTTAGAAACGTCAAAATTAAAGGATTTAGACCCGATTTCGGAACATACAGACTAAAGATACGCAAAAACGCAACATTTTTTTGAACCGTTTGACTAAATTCTAGGTCGGTACTCGCTATAAATGTTTGGTATCTCGTTTTGGCGTTTGACATTAGAAAAAGATAGGGAGACCAAATTTAGTTAAGCTCTGTTATAACAGAATCGGCACCATTGGCGGCGCACAATGGGTTAAAAACAGATGACGTAGTTTTTTGTTCCATTTTATACTCAAAGTAGATAAATTGATATTTTTTATTCCTCTTGTAAAATTAGTCTAGATGCAAATGATCTCAGAAGATAACGGACGATATGTATAAAATTGAACGTAATACTTTGACAGATGCTTAGACAACTAATAGAATGCTAAGTGTTGCCTGTAATAAAAAAATTTATCCACCCGGTCCAGCTATGTAATCATATTTTAAATATTAATATAATAATTGAAAACAGTTGACATTATTAACTACAAAAATATTGCTTGTTTATTTACCCGACCTGCTTACGCTCTATATGAGAGGGGTTTGAAAGCAAAGGCGCCACTATCCATTTTTTTTTTACAAAATTGGTACCATGGCGTTAGGACCAACATTGACACTGACGTCAATTTTGATGTGAGACAAACTAAATTTCGGCTCTCCTCTCTTTTTCTAATGCCAAACGCCAAAACGAGACAGCAAATATTTTTAGCTGGTACCAACCTACATTTCTGTCAAAGGGCACAACAAACGGTGCGTTTCTGCGTATCTTTAATCGGCTTGTTTCGATGTCACGTCTAAATTTGTACGTAAAACTTAATTTTGAGTTGTACAAACAAAACTCATACCGCCAGAATTGTCCCTATCTTGTTTTGGCTTATGACATTAGAAAAAGATAAGGGAGCTCAAATTTAGCTAAATTGTGTCAGCAGAATTTATAACACTGTCCATATGTTATATATAGCCAACTGTCCATGTATTGACCAATCACGCTACGCTAAAGGCGCGAATAGTATTTAGAGATTTGTAAGGAAAACCTAAAGGGTAACTAATACTCCTACTGCATGGACAGTGGTGCCTTTGATTTGTACCCCTCACATCGTATCGAAAAACATATCGATTGGTGTTATCCGATACAGTATTCTGTACATCATTAATTACTACCATTAGTGACATCATCGACCAGGACCACAGTCGGTGGCTCACAAGGAGATAACTAGTTAACACACTGTATCCAAAAATTTTTATAAGAAAAACTCAAAACTGCCCAAATAATTTCAGTTTAAATCTACGATTAAACAGAAATAATGCTATGGTTTTGAGTGTTTTAAAAAATCCATTTCAAATTAACAATTCTATATGTGGGCTATATAATATAATGTAAGATAAAATTTAAAAAAAAAACGTCTGGAAAATTCAAAAGTGCACGACTCATAAATGCTCATTTAATTCCAATTCTCTATAGCAATAGCTATTATGAAACAATATAACGATTGATTGAGTTCCAAAACACGAGGTTTACACGCACTATATATTCATTATAATTGTTGCCAACCGGTAGATCTTTCTCAATTCATATAAATATAGTATACCCGACACACGAAACTGAGGCTTATATAGATATACAAAAGTCATTACTTCATTTTTTATTAATAAAAATTAAACGTCACAAAATCAGATAGTCATTGTCAATACAGTTCTTCACTGTGACAAGACGGATCTTTAAAAAAAAATAATTAATGAGCTATTCTCAAGTTATCGTGTTGTCTGGCTTTCAGAGCTTTTGCCTGTTGATTGATGGTGGATGGGCGTGTAAATAGCCCTACCACGCGGGGATGATAACTTGAGGGCGGAGATGAAACACAATTAATTTGAAGATAATAAAATGTAAGATCGTATGGTGCTAAAGCACTACACCAAGCCAATAAATTTAACGAAGAAAAAATTTTGATTCCCGAGATATGAATTTACACAAATTTGTAATACATCATAAATTATCTTATTTCATTATAAGAAGCTTCATACGTTGCTTCTTGAATTATGTCAATATCATTCTTAGTTTGGTTTTTAAGAGCTTTTTCCTAAACCCAAATAAATCCATCATATTCATTTGGTTATATTCGCATAGAGGCCGCTTTCAGGCCCGGCAGTGAATTTGTTAAATTTTCTCTATCTACGCTTAGAACATGCCTGGCACATTCACAAACACGAAAAAGATATGCAGGACTATTAAATAAGCCCATATAAAAATAAGCTTTATAGTAAATGAACAATATCCTTTAAAATATATTTTGGTTTTCTATATGAAAAATAACAGCTACTTAATATTTTAACAATAATAAAAGTACGAATATTAAACTCTTTATTTTTACGTTCAATAAATCTTTTTAAAACATGTAAATACACCTTAAACGTGAATTGTCCATCTGAATTATTGCTTTGAACTGTTTTATCAATTTCAAAAAATTCTACGTGACTATTATTTAGAAAAAATATCGTTACATTTCTAATTTTAAATATATTTCTAATAAGAAAAATTAAGCCTAAACTCAGAGGGTACTTTTACAAGCAGCCGCATAAGTCTACCCTCTTCATTTTTTTTATACACGCCATCGTATATTAATCAACATATGCACAAATTCGATAATAGAAACCCTCATTTCTTCAATCATAATCATCAGCCAGAAGGCATCCACTTTGGACATAGGCTTCTCCCACAGAGCGCTACAATAAATGGTTTTCAGGCTTTTGCATCCAAGATTTACCTATAACCTCTAGATTACAGATCCAACATCAACAATCAACATCTTATCAATGATACATAGTTAATAATCCAAAGATCGTGACAGTGTTACAATAAAAACAAAGTCACATCAAAATATCGATTTAGTAGATTAGTACTGTGACATATGAGGACAAACATTTTAAGACTGAACATAGAAATATATCGAGACAGAACGGAGAAGCTGGTGCGTCACCACATACACTAAGCACTGTAGGCCCTACCGTTTGACACACTCAGTACGCGCCCGAGACTAGCTACCGTCTGCGATTACGCGAGTGATTGACAAAAGTGTTAAGTTACATTCAACGAATTTATATGTGATTGAATAACAAACATGTCAATGAACTTTTAGACTTAAATTATTAGTAGAAATAATGAGACGAATAATGATTCACTTCGCGATTACACGATCAATAATTATCGATAATTTCGATAACTAGGGATGGCAAAGGGGGGGGGGGCGTGGTTTGACAAAGTAGGCACGGGCACGGTAGGTACATAAATGTAAGTAAACACTAATTAAAACCGTTCTATTTCTATATATATCTATGTTCCTGATAGTTTGTGTAAGAAAGGTTTGAATATTTACAAGTGAAATGCGACCAGTGACATACACAATTTACGACACAACAAATGATTGTCACGGTGGACAAATGTTTGTGAAGCGAACATTTACTAAACACGCGTGCAGTTCAATACGCGCACTAAATATATTATTATTTTGTTCCCAACGACAATGAAGTAATGTAACTGGAGTAATGCAAATGGAGTTTAGCCCAATACGTTGCGAACCACAGTGAGGATGACACATCTGGCTCATTTCTCTGTGGATTCTGGGAAATGCTTATAAGAGCGAAGCACGGAGAAATATTGACAGGTTTTCCAGAGTGGATCCCGAACTTAATATGTCAATAAAGTGCACAATTCGATACCAGCAGAAGTCCAGCACATCTGCGGCTTGGGTATTTTTCTTTGCGTCAAGAATGTGCTCCAAATTCAAGGACCACAAAGGTCAGGGGTGTAGGGGGTTAGATCTTCTGCTGCAGCATTGATATGGAGGTTGGCGGCTTCTATGGCAGTTTATGTTGTATGCTTCACCTGAAATGAGCTCGTGATGAGCATGAGACCGTAGAGGCACATTAATATCTTTACTGATATATTTTTGATATGATTATCTTTATAAATAGGTATGAAGTTTACAGCGGAAGTAGTTCCTTTGGCAGAATTATCACCATTTATATTTATATTAAAATTATTACAAAATTAATTAGGAGCTTCGTTTTTATAATCATTCACAAGAAAATACAATAATTATTCTCGTACAAGTACACTGCCATAAAGCTATTTCCATTTTAACATAGACACCAGGTGAGAGAAATTTTCTTATAATACTGACCAGACCGTTCATTCTGACAAGATATTTGTGGATAATTTACCGAATTCCATAGAAACTGATATTTTTTGTGAATCTTTATGTCAATATAAATAAGAGACCTGAATTTTTGATCGACTAATTAAGGGCTTCTGAAACAAAATCTATCATTATTTGTTTGTTTGTTCGAGCTTCACGCAAAAACTAGTGGGTAGATTTTTTCAAACTATTACAGTCTCAAATGTACTATTCCGACTTAAATACTGCGGCATGTTTCAACAAAATCGGTCCAATAGAATTGAAGATACATCTTGATCCCTATTTTAGTAGCCACCGTTAAGGTACGACAGCAGTGATTCTTAGATTTTTTTATATATATCTATGATAATATATTATTGTTTCGAGATTTTCCATGTAGCGGAAAAGCGACAATCACACGAGCGGATTCATGGGCAAAGTAAAAACAATTATTTTCTGTAATATACAAATGATAAATTTTCATCATTTAACAATGGGTGATTGTTTGCGAAATGACGAATTTTAATCAGGCGGACGACTATGTGTACAGTAGTACAGTATACAAGGGTGTTATGATGAATTGATATATACCTCCTCCCCTGCTCTCTAGTTGAGCATGGTGTGTCTGTCGTAGATGTTCCGGCGCTGCTCGCGCACCTGCCTCTTCCACTTATCCTGTTGGTGGGTGACACGGTTCAGTACGTTGCCGCGGGGACCCATCTGTTGTGGAGGACTGCTCAATGTGCTCTCGTCCTACAAAACATACCAAATTATCTATTTATTTAGCTCCCCTTTGTACATTTATTTTTAATAACCATATTTTTGTGATTTGTACAATAAAGAATTAAAGAATTATTTTAAAAAGATTTCGGCCAATAAGCATGCTTTTTTTATATAAGTGGGCCAAACGGACTAGCGGTTCACCTGGTGGTGAGTGATCACCGTTGCCCATAGACACCTGCCAGATGGATCGCAGGTGTGTTGTCGACCTTTAAGAAAAGTGTTAGCTCGTTTCTTGAAGGTCCCCCAAGTTGTATCCGCTTGGATAAACCGCCGCTAGGAGCTTATTCCACAGAAGTTGGTGCTTGGAAAGAATTCTTACAAGATGTGCGGTGATGAAATTCAGCGGCTGGAATTAGCCCGATTTCTCGGAATGGTATGATCCCCATGATAGATACGATAGAAGATGCAGAGAGATGCTATGCCCCTCCGCAGGGCCAGCGGGTCTAGCCGACTGGAGATGGCCTGGTTGTCGACGATTCCAGCCAGTCTTCGCAGAATACGGTGCTTTGCAATTTTTGAGAAGTTTTAAATCACAATCAGACGGCCCACAGACCTTCAGTGCTGGAAATCACCATGATCACCCCGTGGGAGCTCACTGCTGAACATGGACCTCCTTAAAAGGAAGGATTTGCCAAAATCTCCTCGCTTGGCAGGCATCTTGAAGGTCGCTGTAGATTTTGATTGAATAACAGGATAATGCTGCTGCCCATTATCCTGATACATCCTTTAGTTGGTCCTCAGAGCACCCATTGAAAGAGGTGAAATGACGCTATTATTATGCCAATGCCACACAGCACACTGATGGAGATAGGCCTCCTCTAATGATCGCCACAGCGAGTGGCTATGAGTCGCCTGCGTCCACCGATTGCATGCGACCTTTACCAAGTCATCGGCCCACTTAGTTAAGGGTCCACTCTAACATATAAGAAGCCCATCGATTCTGCAAGCTGCGACTTCAGCTTAAATATTGAGTAATCAAAATTATTAGTGCCAAGGATAGATGGACTAAGCAACATTTTAGTGGACATTGAATTTTAAATTCTCGACAAAAATATCGCAATGTTTTAAGATAATCAATCAGTGCGTATCTCACTGACTATAGGCCTCATAAAAAGTTCAAGGTCACGCAGCGACCAATGGTAAGAGCTATGTTCGGAGTTTCCCTCTGACATAGGATTCGTAATGAGATAATCCGCAGGAGAACTAAAGTCGCCGACGTGGCTCAATGGATTGTAAAACTGAAGTGACAGTGAGCGGGGCACATAGCTCGTAGCACCGATGGACGATGGGGTCTTAAAGTGCTGGAATGGCGACCCCAAACCGGAAAGCGTAGTGCGAGTAGACCCCCGACTATGTGGACCGATGCCCTGGTGAAAGTCGCGGGCAATCGGTGGATGCAGGCGGCACGTCTGTGGACTGATATGATGATGATGAATTCTAAATATAAATAAATAGTCGAAACCCTTATCTATTCGTGAGTCGTTTAGTCTGGTTATCGATTATTGTTTCATATCAATTAAATATTTCAGAATTAACATGCATTGTACATTTCGTTTGTCCACAAAAGTACATTAGTGGTCTAGTGGTACTAGTCGCGATCAAAATGGTCATGGGTACAATCCCTGTCCTGTACCACTGGGTTATTTTAAACTCGTGTACGGTGTACACTGTAAACACCAATATACTCAAGGAGAAAAGAAAATTTTGTGAGGAAAACTGTATGGCCATACAGGTGTGCAGTCTACCAACCCGCATTTGGCCAACGTGGTTGACCCCCTCCTGATTAGAAGAGGTAAGTGCCCCTGCAGTGGAGACGAATATGGATTGGGTGTGATGATAATACATTCAGTTTAAATATAAAGTGTTATTTCTTCTTTCAAGTTGCAACAGTGTATTTAAGTCAATATTGTTTATCCACTGTCGATATTGCCGTTCGTCTGAAGAAATTTATTCAGAGTTGTTGAATACCAATCGCTGTTGAACAAAATTTAGGATGTTACTTCTTTTCTTAATTATAATTTTATTTATATTGGTGTTGAAGGCCTATTACATAAATATTGCAAACTATCGAGAATTGTTTCCATTCCACTGCTTAAGCATTTTCATTTGCAAATCTTTGGTGATCCGGGGACAGCTTTAAAACTGTCAATCGACTTCTTAAGGATAATTTTCTCAAAGTTGTTAACAGCTTTATGTTATTACATTGAAATATGATAATTATACTTTTAGTTGTTCAATCTAATGATAAGATGTTACTACCCAAATTCAGAAAATCTTTTAGCTCACTATATGGCGCTAATTCAATAAATTATCTGTGAATTTGATTAGCTCGAGCTATAAGTGTGGCTCCTTAATTTCAATGACTTATTACATTGCAATTACGCTTTCTTAATCCGAAATTACAATGAACACGCCCTTATAGCTCGTTTCTGAATCTCACATCTATCGCAAATTAGATATTCATACCTAAACATTAGTAACCAATAACAAGCGAATCAACAGTTCGTTTTGACTGAAAATTATTACCGATTCTCAATCTCCTTTTCATTTTTTGACAAAATTAATTGTTAGACTGCTCGAACCTTGCATTGCCTTGATTGCTTGAGATTTTCTCAAAAAGGCACAAAAGGACCCTCTGGAGATATACTATTACTGCTTACTTACTCCTCTGGCGCAGCGACCCAAAGTGAGCCTTGGCCTCCGAGACAAGAGAACGCCAACATTGCCGGTATTTTGCTGCCTCCTACCAGGCAGCAATTTGCAACTTAGCAGCAGCCGTAGGTCTGGCACGACAGCGACCTTGCAGTGGTATCTGGGGCGACCGACGGGCCGGCGGCCATTTGGAGTTCCAAGATACACTTTTTTGATGCTATTCACATACACTTAAGTGTAAGCCTTTGAAGTGGCCCATCCAGCATAGTCTATGGGCTAGTCTACCCAGATGTATATATTTTTATACTTACATCTTCATTTGTATGCTCCTGGTAGGATGCCTTAGCTCGCTTGTTGATAAGGGGATCCAAGCAGATCAGGAATCCCATGTAGACCACTAGAAGCATGATCACCCAGATCACGATTATCACTACCACCTGGAATAAAATACAATCATGTTATCAATTTATCGTTTATTGAAATTTTACCACCACGTTTATCAATCATACTCATTCTTAGTTCTGTTAAGTTTTTCTTTGTTTTCATTATAGATATCATGCATGGTCAAAACACCATGCTTTATTATTATCATAAACTATTTATTATTATTATCATATTTTCATAAAAATAATTCGTCGACATCTGAAAGTCACTATCAATTTATAATAGACGTGTGTCCTATATAACAAAATATATATAAAATTCGATTACAGTCAAAAAATTGTTTCGTATCGATAATTTGAACCAGAATAAAACTAAATATCATCGCATAAACTAAATCAATCGCACACACGAACGAGACCTGCCTCTTTTCTTTCCAACTAAACAACCACTTAGCGGAGTGAAAAAGATTAAGAAGTTCTCTGATTGATTTGACGATTTCTCGACTAGAATTATACATTTAAACAATGAACTGTATAGTGAACCAATTAGGTATAATTTAGATTGTTACTATTCTAATAATACCTTCTTTTAGTAAGTTGCTTTGCAATGTTGTGTTGGTCATTCAATTCAAACTTGAAACTTAACGTTAGTGATGTTCTTTTTCGAGACTATGAAAAATATCGCGTTAATTTCAAATGAGTTCTGCTATGGCACTAGAGCTACAGAAGCAGTTGGAAGAATGAGTTCAGTAGTAGTTATGAGATCGGGCCAACAACCGCTAATTTACGCAGGGTACGTTTTCTGTTCTGGAAATTTTAATTTTAATAACGAAACTCGTAGACGGACGGGAACAACGATAATGAACAACTGAAAACAATAGTAGTAATGGATCCATGACAAACTACACAGCCTTAACACAGCAACAGCATTAACAGCAGCCTTCAGTGACAAAATGATCTTAATTCATTTGGATCAAATTGGAAAGTGAAAGAAGTCGAAAAGTGTGTACCGCATGAATTGAGTGAAGCCATCGGCAAACACGTATCCATTACTGCATTGTTTTACTCAACTGGCTAAATAATAATTAGAACATTCGAACCGTATCATCGTCAAATGAATTCTGTATTCTGATAATTGGATACATTCATCACAATGGCCAAACCCTGAATTAAACTTGACTCAAGCGTAAGTTAATTCAAAAAACGATATCAGTTCATCTTTGATGGACCTGTTCTAGTGTTATCCACTACAGATTTCTTGAGATCAAACTAGATAATTAATACAGATGTGCATTGAAAATAATTGTAAATGATGATGGTAAAGCGTGCCATTCAAAAATTGAAACTGTGACCATAAATACTAGAGGGGCTGCATCTAGAAACTCTTCACCTCTCATTATATTCTCCAGATCCTGTTCCAACTGATTGTTAACTGATTTCAGGTTTTACTGCAAGTAATTATATACCTGTCCAGCTTTTGCCCGCGGTTCCGCCCGCATGAATATCGGTTTTCCGCTACATGGGAAATCCCGACACAATAATCACATTATTTTTATAAAAAGCCTTAGAACCACTTGAACTCTCGTACCTTAACAGCGGCTACTAAAACAGGGGTCAAGATTTTCATTTCTACTGGATCGATTTTGATGAAACATGCCGTAGTATTTCAGTCTGAATAGTACCTTTTAAACTGTATCAGTTTAAACAAAATCTACCAGCTGGTTTTACATGAAGCCCGAACAAACAAACATCAACGGATTTGGTTTCAGAAGCCCTTAATTAGTCAATCCGAGTATTTTGTTTTTAAATATTTTTGATTTTTGAAAATTTGACATTTAACAATTTTATAATAGTATAGATATCTAGATTTCGAATCAACATGAAAAAATGTATTTTAGATATCAAAAATATTACCAATTTCTACCCTTCGGATACCTAACCTACCTGTGTCATATATTTAGACAAACCTGCGAATCGATTTATCATCCCCAGTCCATAGTCATCTCATGGGCACGAACCTATCTTAATCAGGAGGGGAATTAGACCATGGTAGATTTACCATGTTAACGTAGTGCGGGTTTGCAGGCTTCACACACATGGGTGTGTGAAGCCTGTGTGAGTATGCATATTTACTCACGAAGATTTTCTTTTCTGTTAAGTACATTAGTGTCTACAATGTAGACCGTACATGAATTACAAATAACTCGGCAGTACGGGACCGGGCTTGAACCTACGACCTTTCGATCGCAAGCCGTAACTAGCCATACTAGACCACCAATGTACTTCATCAAGTGATAAATTATACGAGTAATAATCATATTACTACTCATAGTGATAATTCCTCAAAGCTTCTCTATATTCCCAAGACCACATGACTATA
>WUAW01028487.1:18538-37150 GCA_017165845.1 Thaumetopoea pityocampa | reverse complement strand
ATGAAAGTAGAAGAAGCGAAAGATGTATGTCAGGTTCGTAGCAAGTGGAAAGAAGTGGTCTCTGCCTACCCGAGCGGGAAAAAGGCGTGACTTTATGTATGTATACTGTAAATATGCAAGAAGAGTTAAGTTATTTTGTGGAGCCGTGTAATTAATTATCACTCGGTTCAAACGATGAAAGAAAATATCATGAGGAAATCTGCATACCCGAGAGATTGGCGGCGGGCGTGTGAAGTATGCCAACCCGCATTTGTTGTGGTGGACATAGCTAAACCCCTCTCAGTCTGAGAGGAGACCCTTGCCCAGCAGTGGAACAGTGATTAGTGCTGATGATAATTATGATGATAAATGTGTGTGAACACATTAAGACAATTTTTGTTGCTCTCTGTCGATGTTTTACTCGTATCGTTCTAATCAGTAACTAGATTGAAGTCATTTAACTGTTTGGTAAACATGCAAATCAATAACTACCGTTATTTGCGATCAATCTGCTTATTAAAGTCCATACGCATTGGGATTTGATAATTTAGTTCTTACGTCTACTATCTACGTATATACTTCTATAATCATCTGATTATGTGTAAAGTTGAACCGATTTCTCTCTCAAGGTCTAACAATCCAAGAGGTTATTATCTCTTAAAAAGTGCAGCAAGCAGGATTTAGTTTAACTTCTGATTTCGAAAAATGGTTCCCTAGTTTCGAAAAGAGCATAAAACAGATGGTATATGGATATGAGTGGTGGTAGTAGGACTTCTGTGGCTTACAGAGATGATTCACATGACTTAATAGTAGACGTCGACTATCATCATCATGTTAGGTCTCCTCTAATGATAACCAGACAGCAACTGTATGCCGTCTGCATCTGCGGATTGTCTGCAAACGTCAGATAAACACACACAGTGCATTTTGTTTTAGGGTTGCCTCTTTCCAACGCTTTAGGAAACTTTTGTATAACAAGCCCCCCTAGCCAAGTTGACATTCGACAATCGTTATCGCTAATAGAAACCAAAACAATGTATTGAAATGACATTTGTAATCGATAAGTCACACGTGACTTATCGAATAGAAGTGTCATTCCAATACATTTTTTTCGTTACTATTAGCGATAAAGATTGTCGAATGTCAACTCGGCTAGGGGGGAAGTTTATTACAGCTTTGTGGTGATCTACTTCGTTGTATAGTACTACGCATCCTCAATAGATGGCGTACTTTTTGAATTATGATATTATCATAGTTGTCTAAATCACGGTGAAGAAGTTTAACAGCGATTTAACGTATATAAAACGCCCCGACATCAACCGTGAAGACGGTTGCAGGCTCCGCCAGACATGCACCCGTCTGGTCGGAAGATCTTCCCTTTTCCGATACTTCCATTCTTGCCACACTTCGACCTATATCTGATGGCACCCTGACTTGCTCGTCAACGTCTTTATCATCATCACCGATGATCATTTCGGAACAACTTTATATTAAACTAGCAGTTAGGGCCATGATACAAATGAACGTTGGGAACTGTGGAGGTCTGGTTTTATGCCTTTATGTTAGTATAATTTGGCGTAAATTTGCATCGGAAGGTGAGCGCGTCGTCCGCTGATTTTATAGCCCGATGCTATGTCGCCGTGGATCGTTGGAGCGTCCGCCGCCGCGCGCCGCCGTTCGCGTAGCCCTGAAGCTATAATACCGTACCTGTGTACCCGTACATTAGTTGAAATCCGCGGCTTTACTCGCAATAACATTGTGATTGTAGCGGTAGTAGTAGTAATGATGAGTTATAGCTTATATCAGTTCTTAGTACATTATCTACCTCTTTGTCAAATATCAAAACAATCTGCTCAGCGATTTTGCAGTAAAGAGATAAACTGTCAGACAGATATCTTTTTCCGCTTTAAAAGTGTGAATAAACTGATTACTGTTTTGAGAATCGAACTCACGTTTCTTTCAATAGACAAAAGATAAATTAGATACGTCAGTAAATACTTAGTATTTGAAAAAAAAAACAATGACAATGTAGGTAGATACTATAAAATATCTATGTTAACGGTTTCTATCGAATCAAATTTACTATAAAAACTATGTTAACTATGACATGCAAGTTAAATGAAGATATTTGCAGGCCTCTATAGAATGAATCGAGGTTGTAGTTACTCCAAAAGATGGGACTACATTTCGACACTGTCGTAGAATAATATCTCTTCCACAAAATGACTACTTTACAGTTGAGCAGTTTAGAGTTTTGAACTCGCATGTCTCTGCATATTTTGTATGCCAATTGTAAGTTATTTTATAAAATAAACAATTATTACAATGTAATTATTGTAATAATTGTTTATTCCATGTAAATGTGTGTGCAATAAAGTATATTCTATTCTATTCTATAAATCATTTAGGAGAAAGCGTATATGCTGAGATATGCGAGTCCAAATCTTTCATCTTCACATGAGCTGGGCACCCTTTTGATGACGTCACGACCTTTGGGCGTTCTAGGGTATGATGCAAACATGTGTGTGGGTCTGTGGTGTCTAAATTCAACTCTTCTAATTCTAAATTTCAAGCAGCTTGCACTAACTTAACGCGTTCATTATTAAGTCTATAACTTGGTGGAAGTTTGATTGCCAATCAGACTTACACAATGGCGACATGTCCGAACTTATGCGGCGACGTATTCCGATGAACCGATGTTTATTATATTTGTTTTAATATAACATCGTACTTTTTATTGGTTCAAAATATTTTACGCGGTGAGGATCGCTGGGCCTCGCTGGATGCAGGTGGCTATGGACCGGTCGCGCTGGAATTCGATTGGAAAGGCCCATGTTCAGCAGTGGACAGCGACGGGCTGAAATGATGATGATGATGATGATTTTACGCTAGCTGTTGCCCGTCGCTTCTCACGCGTAGACCTCTCCTATTTAATCCAAAATCATCCCGCACACTATAATTTCTTCGTAATCGTATCGCTTTCCGACTTGCTAGACAATAATTGTAATAGCTCGGCTAATATACATGATATATGTAAATATATGTAGTTCAAAATTCCATATTCCTTGCTCAATACACCTTTCCTGTCTCATCCTTTTTCCTTTCCTCTCCATTAATTCGCGGGAACGCAATGAGGAACTTTAATCTTTTTAACCTTATAGATAGCCGCGTCGTGGTTCGCCACCCGACACGTCCCGTTGCCTGCGGGGGCGAAATGTGGGCTGCGGGTAGCCACTCTGCTACATTTAACGATCGTAGCAGGTGAAAAGAAGTGGTCTCTGCCTACCCCAATGGGAGAGAGGCGTTACTGTAAGTATGTACTATGGTTTCTGCCTACCCTTATGGAATATCGGAGTGAGTGTATGTATGTATGTACATACATACTACACTCACAGCGTATCCCATTAGGATAGGTAAAGACTACAGTTTGCCACATACTACGATCCTGACACACCTCTCTCGCCTCATCCACATCCATACATCCTTTTATACACTTTGGTCGAACTATTTTTCTTAGTTCTTGAGCTGTTTCCACTTTCACGATGTGACAATAAATAAAAAAGTTATGCCAATTTTTCTGCAGTTTCAAACTTTAGACGGCTCTCCTGAACAATTTGGTTTCAAACGTCGATATGATCTCTGAAAATAATACATTTTGGGTTATATTAAAAACATGTTTTCCCGTTCAGAATAAGGCTTCATGTTGATAAATATTACATAGCCGAATCTTCAATTTCACGCACTGCTGACCTCAGCTCAAAGGTATCGAATGGCAAGGTACAATTTTGTTCAAGCAACGGTAATGTGTGTTCTATAATAGTATTACCCAAGTCCGTTTGATCGGGTGACATTAGAGAGCCCTCTGGTGACTTTTTACTATGATTGTCCTGTGCAAGAAATAAGCTTGGTCCTGTGTCTTTTTAGATTTTATATTAGATTGAGTTCGAATCACGGTCCCGTACCACTGAGTTATTTGTAATTCATGTACGGTCTACATTGTAGACACTAATGTATTTAACGGAGAAGGAAAACTTCGTGAGGAGACCTGCGTGCTCGCATGGGTGTGTGAAGTCTACCAACCCGCACTAGGTCAGCGCGGTAGACTACGGCCTAATCCCCCTTCTGATCCGGGGAGGTCCGTGCCCCTGTAGTGGGGACGATATGGACTGGGGATGAGTTGTATGTATGTTGACGTTCAAATAATTTGATTTTTTTGTATTAAATCATTGGCAATACAATAAACATTAAAAATAAAACTATAGTTAAAAAATAACAAAAGTGATTTTATAGATATCTTTAAATGAAGGACCAGTAATAATTAATTATTAAATTATTGATACCACATGATTTCGAAAATCGGAGGTGCACGCTTTTGATTCGAACTCAAATGCTACATGCCGCAATACTATCTCTGCTTTGCTGTATATTTATCTATTCTCAATTGATTCTGAGGACAGATTCTGGTCATGTCCATCGCTCCAGTTTTTGAGATGTGACGAGGCAACGAACAAATAAACAGACGGAGGACTTCTACTTATTCCATAAATCATCGATTGGATATTTTTCAAATAAAATCTCTGTATATTACATACATACATATGTATATTTAAAATAAATCGCTTTTAAAAAAATTTGTTTTCTTACTGAGCTTGGTGGATTTCAATTCAGACTGCCGTCACCTTTTCTTCTTGCCTGGATTCCCAGGGCAATAACAGGGCTTCGGACAATTGGTTTTCGGTCCCTTCTGACTGCAGCTGTTATTTCGACCGTTTGGGTAACAACCTGGACCTCTATTAACTGCTTGCTTCATTTTGTTCATGAGGTCATTGATCTGAATTGTCAATTGGCCAACTGTATTACACATCTCTTCCACAGTACTAAATGAAGGTACACTGTAAACTTGTCTTGCGTCTCCTCCCACTGGACCCATAGGACCTTTACAAGGGATACTTGGGCAACCTTCAGAAGAAGACGAATTTGGAGTGCTGCCATTAGAATCGACAGTGGTCATACAGGGCTGAGAGAGATTTTGAGTGCTGTGTTTCTTGCAGTCGACGCCGCATTGGCTTAGAGGGCAAGTTTGTTGATGGTGTTGCAGCTGTGGTCTACCCTGATTCATGTTTGTTACCGATGGAAACTGCGAGTTAACGGGACATTTTTTGTTTTCGCACTTCGGTGGACGATTCGCAGGACACTGTTGGTTGTTGCAACTGTAACTTTCATCGGTTCTATACTCCTTGGGCTGTGTTGTTTTGCAATCTGGACACGGGCAAGTCACTTTGATGATACCAGATTTTATGTCCCTAATTTTGCCTGGCGTGTAGTTCAAGCACGAGTAGTGTACCCAGCTTTCACAAACACCTTGGCACTGCAAGCCCGTCTTCTGAGTTACGGATCCGAGGCATATTTTACAAGGATTCTTCACTTTGTTACATGTTGACATTGTGATTGTGGCTTATGTTGTCTTGTATCGTATGTAGAAATTTGCATGGTTAAGATTTTTTGCTGTCATTTTCAGTTTTATATTTCAGGTGTGCATTTTAGATATTAAATTCATTATGACATGACTAAAGTTTTTTTTTGTCAATCTTCTGACAGGATACATGCGTGATGTCAAGAGTATGGTCAACGGACATAGAGGATAATATCGCTATTCAATTTTAAGAAGTTTGATCAATCGTCTAAAAAATATAAAACACAAATTAAAACAATATTTTTATCAAATTCAAAACTGATCAAATAAATTTCAAAGAAAAATATCAGCCTACCCTCTGTTTGTGATATGGAATAATGTCAATCATTTATGTACCTTCATTTTTATGTTTATGATAACTACTAATTCTTATTTTGTGTTGTTACTGTTCGTCTGTGTTTGTGAAACATGTTTTGTATTTTATAGTCGACGACACTGCTGTGCGGTAAAACTCGAATGAGTTTCTATTACACTTTTAAGCTAATAACTCTTTAATAACTTCTTCTTTAATAACTCTTGTTTTTTTCTTATTAATAAATTAATTAATAAAAGAATAAATAAATGAAAATAAGGTTTCTCGTATCAGCTAAATCTGTGGTTGAGTTTCTAATATTTTTTACTACCATACTCCTAATGAAATCAATACATTCATATAACACAGGGATACACAGAACTATTGGAATTAGGGAACAATGAGGCAAATTGAGTTGAAGGTGAGGGTCATAATTTAAAAAAAACAACTATGTATATTGTGGCAACACTGACATAGTAAGATAAAAATGATCTGTAATCATGATTGGAACAAATTATAAGTAATTTGTATAATTTTATAAAACGTACCACAGGGTAAAAACATCTGACGTAGGTTTTAACACTCCTGGCTTGAACCTGAATTTGACTTTGATTTCTAGAGAAAACAAAAGTCGATCGGGTCTATTGGAGCTTCCGAGAAGTGAGGATATTTAAGACCTTGCAGCGCACCTAGCGGGGAGTAGTTGAGAGTTTAGTAGAGAGCGAGTGCAGGAAATGAAGAAGATAAAGTGAAGAGTACAGAAGTGTACAGTGTGGGTACGGACAAATGTGAAGACAGTGCTACTCGAAGGTTGTGCTCACCAAGGCGCCGGGTGTTAGTTTGCTATTAAGCGCGGTATAAATTTGTAAGTGAATAAATTTCAACTCTCTCTGCATTATTGTTTTTCTTCCAGTCCCCGTACCCACTTCTTGCAACAATACGTTATCCTAAAGAAATTTATTGAAAAACTAGCTTTTGTTCGCGACTCCGTCCGCGTGAATGTCAGATTTCTGCTTCAAGGGAAATCCCGACACATAGACGACATATAGATTTATATAAAAAGCCTTTATAACCACTTTTACTTGACCTCACCTAATCTAAATTTCATTTCACAAGGTGGTCCTTATCTACACAGGATACCAGTGAACGGCTGGTCTATAAAATCCTATGATCACTTCTATTAACACTATCTTACAACGCTATGTGTTCATCATAAATATCCTAAAAAAAATTCATTTCATTTCAATTCTACAGGACCGATTTTGATGAAACATGCCCCAGTATTCAAGTCGGAATAGTACTTTTAAAACTGTAATAGTTTAATCAAAATCTACTCGCCAGTTTTTGCGTGAAGTCCGAACAAACAAACAAACATCGGCGGATTTGGTTTCAGAAGCCCTTAATTAGTCGATCCGAGTTGTTTTTTTTTTATATCTTATAAATATGATATGATATTTAACAATTTTATATTAGTATAGATAGATAAATGTATCTATATATACATGTAACAATTAACATGCATATAATTACAAGGTAATGCCGTAACACGTTTAGCTACCTAAATTATAATTTTTCACTTGAACACGTGTCAGCGCATTGAGCAAACTTTTTTTTAATATTTAGCTGCATATTGCCAGAGATAAAATTTGGCATAAAAGTTATTCCTGAAACTAGTTATCGCTTTTAAATCATTTACACTCTATTTACGACGGCGATTGTCAGGACAGTGACACCGTAGGGCGCGGGTCTCCTCTCAAAATGAGAGGGGTTAGGCCACAGTCCGCCGCGGGGTGGCCTGATGGGAGTCGGCAGACTTCACACGCCGGCCGTTGAAAATCTCTCAGACATGTAAGTTCCCTTATGATGGTTTCCTTCGCCGTTTAAAGCGACTGATCATTAATTATTAATACGCACATGATTTCGAACAGTCAGAGGTGCAGTGCCTTACATTCGACCTCGAAATCAAAGACTTCACTAGATCTATGTAGATTAGAAATAGGTTCAAACAGTATAGGGTAACAATATTTTCATCCCAAATCCATGCCCCATTACGGGAGTATGGACAACCCCTGATCAGGTCGGGAATTAGGCCGTACTCTGAGCAGTAGCTCAGAGTACGGCTCAGTAGCCAGCCAGTAGGCTGGCCTAGTGCGGGTTGATAGACTTCACAGACCCATGCGAGCATGCAGGTTTTCTCACGAATTTTTCCTTCTCCGTTGAGTACATTGGTGTCTACAATGTAGATTACATTAATTAGAAATAATTTAGTGGTACGGGGCCGGGATCGAACCTACCAACCTTTTGATCACAGTCGTGTCTGGCATAACTACCTACCAATGTACAATGACATTGTACATTGTACAAAAAAATGATATTTTACTTTATATTTATTTATTTTATTGATAAATGAGCGCGCAATTGCAGCTATTATTATCGATGGAGTAGTTTATTAACTGTCGAACTATTTTCTTGAGTGTTGCCATGCGATATTATAGATTAAGTACTTAATTGATGCTTTGATAGGGAGTTTTGGCGGCAACTCGATTGATGCATCACCCATAAATTTGTTTTATTATTTTATATCGGTTTACTGTCATGTTTGATATATAAAATTAGTGTTATTATGTTTATCAATAGTCAATAATCGTGAACGATATTGAAAGATTGGAATAAAAATGTGACCATCGATGGGATATGATCGCGTTTTTTTCAAAGCATTAGGCCTGCGGGAAATATTTAGTTTGATCCAAGTGGTAATCGCTGGATTGACTTCAAAACACCTAAGAAGCAATAAAATGTGACACACCGATATTTTATTGTTCCACTTGAAAGGATATTATTATATGACTTCAAAAATATACACTCGACACTGGCAGAAATGGCGCGAATTTGCAGCTGATTGCCATTATGAAAAATAGAAGCAGATGCTTTGCTAGCAACTTGCTGCTAAGTGTTATTATTTTTCACTAATAGATGTCGCTGGTTGTTACATATTCATTAAACACCGTCTAATTTACACATAATTTGTTTGATTTGATCTGCCAGCTTTCCAATAGTGTTGCACATCTCATCCAGGGCGCTAATTAATGAGTCCTGCCCTTTTGATACCTGTATCATGGAATCGGACGAAGTGGCCGGACAGTTTTTCTTCCTATTAATATTTTTATTCTTTTCTAGAACAAATAAAATTTAGGTGTCATAGTTTAGAATAGATAGGTGTTTGGTCCATACAAGAAGGAGAGCCTTAGAGCTATCGGCGGAAGTAAAAGAGGGATTGATCCCTTTCTAAAACAAAAAGGCCCGCGAGCGATCACAGCCAAGCTCGTAGTAAGAACCACCGATGACTGCTCGCGTACTTCCCGCGCTCGGACGCAAGGGCCAACGCGGACGACGCACAGTTTTAGTGGATGCAATTCTCACATATCTGTCGTGCAGTGCCCTCGGGGCGGCGGTATGCGACAAAAGAAGGTAGATGTTTGGTATATTTGGCTATGTAGAGCCGGCATAATAATTGCATCACTCCATATCTTCCCGTGGCTGCTATAATATCCAGCTTAAAGATGTACTAGGATAGTAGGCAACAGCCTTACCCTATTACTGGTTCAAAATTTATAAAATCAGAGTATAAAGTAGGATAACTTACTCTTTCCATTGGGTATTACTGCCAAGGATTTTGACTTTTCTGCTGATATACCTATATCAGCGTTCTCACCCGAGTTCTTGCATGCTTTTGGATTACAATTTAGAGGAGCACATTTCTCATCAGATAATTTAACAGCAGAAGATGCATTAGGACATGATGCTTTAATAGAATCATCGGAGTTTACTTTTTTCTGCTTTTGTGTAACACACTTTTTGAGGACTAACGAATTTTTCTTTTTGATATCATCTTTCTTGTAATTTTCCTCAGTTTCACTATGACCTGATACGGTTTTTGCAACAAAAGATTTTCCGCTTGGTTGGCACAGTCTGAATGGTCTTGGTTTATTAGCAACACAAGACGGAAGTGATTCCAAGCACTGTATGGAAACTTCTGAAGTTTTCTCGCTTTTAAGAATTAGTTGGCACGCAGAAGAAGTGCACTTTGGTAGTTGATTTGCTGGGCAATCCGTTTCTGAGCAAGTGTAGGGTGCATTTGTGATATACTCCTTAGGTTCCGAGGAGAAGCAATCAGGGCAGGGGCAAGTTACTGTGATAATACCAGCTTTGATATCAGCTATTTTTCCGGGCGTGTAGTTTAGGCACTTGAAATGAACCCATCTTTTGCAAGCACCTTCGCACCGTAAACCATTTTTATGGCCAACACGTTCAAAACATATTTTGCAAGGATTTTTTGTTTTGTTACATTTTGATTGAACAATTGCTTCAGAAGTCATGATCCGGAAGAAGTATGATTATAAAATTGCAAATAAATTAGTAGACATGTTGGTGCATTTTATAAGCGTGATTAATTTAATCTTCTCTTGATATATTATATAATTAGAGTTATTTTGCCTGTATCCGGTAACAAAACATGTTTGGTGATGTTTGGTAAATTAAAACCATAAATAATATTAATGCTATGACAGCGCAATGTCACGATAAAAGAAAATTCTAATCTCGTGCAAGTTCTGAGATCCAAATTCAAACCAATCTTAAAAGTTTAGTGCATACGTGTATTTTGCTAAACTTAAACTTATTGCTTAACTATAACATGAAATTAATTTCTATATAATGAGTTTTAAACAAGAATCAAAATTATCAATGGTATGTATTTATGTATTACTTAAATAAGGCCTTTTCGAATAAATATGTAGTATAGAAGATATACCAGTGTGGTGTCGGCATAAAATAACGCCAATCCAGCTCTCCCGTGACAGCTGTGAGGACTAGCTGAGGGATGTACCAGAGCAATAGGCAGCAGTAATAACGATGATTTTCCTTATCTGAAAGTAGGTCTTTCTTTTTTAAAATAAGTCTTAATTTTAATTACGCAATGTACTATTAACATAATATAACCTAAGAAAGGTTTATAATCGTAGCGTGTAGTATGTTATTTTAGCTATTATATTTCACGTGATATTACAGTATGTAAATAGTTTAAAAAAACTGTGAAAAGGAACACACTAATGAACACTCGTAACTGTCAGTCCATGTCAATCTTTCCGATAATGTCATGAAGTTTGAGGTTATATTTTATGTTACACGAATAAGAAAATAAATATTTAAATAATACCAAAATGCCGTTCATGAAAGGAAGAGCACCCATAAGACGGACATTAAACTATTTAAATGCTGGAAGATTAGTATTGAAGGATAAAATTAAGATTTTTTCAGTTGCATATAACATAAACGGGCAAAATAATACAGGTGCAAAAGAGTTCGTTTTCTGGTATTTACCGCAAATACAATACAAAAATCCTGATGTACAGGTGGCTACGTTCAAGAATTTAACACCATCGCCATTCATAAAGTGTTATTTGGAAGATGGAAGGAAAATATTGGTCGACATTGATAATAAATCGAAGGAAGAGATTTTGGAGCATTTAATTATGACTGTAGGTTAGTTAAATTTAATTCACTATTTCGCAATATATAAACTTTACTCTGTGTGGGCCACAGTTAAATTTATTAATAGAATAGTGTCATTTTTTTAGAGAAAAGCACATGCATGTCGGTCATCAGACAATAAGAATTACTGCTAGTTATGGACTTCCAAAAAAACTTGCCTATTATTATTATTTGAGATTGCTTTATTTCAAATGACCGTTCCCCACTAAGAATAAAAATAATAAAAAAATATTGTGAATTTTTCACACATGTTTATCTGACCCTAAATTAGGTTCCCTTGTGTCTTGAGTACTAGACAATGATGAAATTATATAGATAAATGTTGACCAAGACTCAGAATATTGTATAAGTCATCTGTATACCTTTCAATACTGTTAACTCTTACATTATTACTATCAGCCTGTCATATTTCATTGCTGAACATAGGGATGGTGGTGACCTATTTTGCTTCATAGTACCCAACCCTCCGTGACAGGTTAATGCTACTCTTGAATGTCATCACTCACAGAAAGCTCTATAACAGTGAAGAAAATTAATAGCAACCTAGCATATATATCCTGACATCAACAGTCAAAGTTATGAAAGGTTCTACCAGATAGCACTTTTCTGGTTGTAAAATCTTTACCGATACTACCACTCCTGTCCTATTTTGACCTATAACTGGTTATCCTAATAATAATATACATCTTTGTCAACATCACTATGGGTCGTTATCCTGCTGTAAACTTATATATAAAAGGAGAAATTTACCATGTTTGTGTTCTTGGCAAGCTTCTTGGAAGTCATGGTAGTTCCTTAAACTGTAAGATAATTATTCTGATCAGATCAATCCCCCAACCAGTTTCCACCAAGGAAGAGATGAAGTATTATTATGCTAGCATTCTGGAGAAAAGTCTTTATGAACTTTAAATATTTCATGTATTTCAAGAAAGATGAATAATTTGTACAACTGTAGAAATAATAAACAATAATTTTAATTAAATTATAATATTTCTTGAACAGTCTATAATATTAAATGTTTTGTTTTTTTTTTAACCAGGAAAATCCAAAGATGTATTGACAGCTGAGACTTTAGCAGCGGAGAAGAAGGATAATCCAGCAAACTTTGGTATTGGTTGTGAGAGACCATGTATCTGTGAGGTCTACGGTCAAGTACCCTGTCCCGGAGTAATTCCGTTGCCAAACTTCATGAGGGGAAAGTACAAGAATAAGACAGATTAAGTTATATTCTCAATTCATATTAATTTCTACATAAGTGAGATAGTTATAGCCTATAAGTATGGACAATTACAATATCAATTTATCTTTGCATTATTAATGTGGTGTAATCAATTTCACAATTATATCTACTTAAAGAGAAGCCTAAGCATTGGTAGCATTTCAAATTAAAGTCTTTCTGCTCGATAAACTGACAATATGCCAATATTTTTAGTAATGGCTGGGCAGACTTGGCTGGTCTATGTTTTGATAACTAATACAGTTAAATATTGTAAATGGAATGACATTATTAAATGGTGACATCTGCAGAACGCTTACTTGCAGTTGGTGATGGTAGCACCATGATGACATTTTTCTGATTACAGTGTCATTTTTCTCAATATATCGATTTTGGCATGTAGGCATGAAAAATATGAAATTCTGTCATATTATACTAATCTAATTGCTAAAATGTGATTTGGGTCACTATGATTTGACTTTATCAATTGTCTCTGCAATATATGTGACACTATTTTCAGTGAGGACTATTTTGTGCTGGTAATAATATGTATTTTGTGGCAAACCAGACTATAGTAGAAGCTATTCTCACAAATAAATCTCAATTTATTAGAGGACTTTTGTTTTTGGCATAAGATATGGTTGTGCAGTGAATCTATCAGGATTAATGCAAGAATGACCGGAGTTCAGGACTTCCCACATTTCCTGTGACGATTGGTATTGTAATTTGGCCAAGAACGAGCCACCATAGTAACATTCGAACACCAGTCAGGATGACTATGTGCCATCCGAAATAAGCAGACAGGCTTAAACTAGTTAGAATGTGTGACCTATTTAATCCGACTTGTTCGCTGATTATGACCTCTTTACAAAATTATTATTTAGCAACTAATATAGCCAGTTTACATATTTTGTAAATTTTATAGATAGTTTATAATTAGATTTTAAAAAAATTTAAAAAGATTCAATACAGAAAAATATATATTTTTAATTTCAGACTCCCCTTCTGAATATAACAATTTTTGTTTAGTTTTTTCATGATGTGTGAAATATAAAAAATAATCCCGATATTTCTTTCATTCCTACTAAAATAATACTAGAATGAAACGTTTGAAGTGGATGCCTGTTCGGGAGCCTCGAGATGCTCATGTTCTGTCTTCTTTATTCTTCACAACTCGGATTCATGAACCTATCTCCAAGAACATTTGAGTATCTTATCCCCAGGGTAGAACCCTGTCACACAAGTTCTTCTTTTCTTTTGCATATCCCGCATCATAGATCCAGTCATTACAGTCAGTCATTAACTGTGCATATGGTACGCCTATGGAACTCCTCCGCTTCCTCATTCTATTCACGATAGCTCTTCTCTGTTTTCTCTGTCTCTCAAAATGACATATGTGTGAATGTATTTTGCTGTGTTTCGGTATTTGTATATACATATGTATCTGTATGTATGTTTCTGTACCTACTAATCTAGATTCTATCCTCCTAATCTCAAATATTTTTACACACGAATGTTTGTTGGAAGAGAACTCATTTTTGAGTTAAGCTCGCCTTTGTACATCTTTATTCTTTATTTACAAATATATTTATCTGTTTGTGTACAATAAAGAATAAATAAATAATACTCAGTAATACCAAATAGAAAATGGATATGAGATATCAAATCATCATCATTCAGCCATCTAATATCCTACTGCAGGAGACGGATTTCCTCTCAAAACTCCGCTTGGGTTAGGCTGTAGTCCATCATGCTGGCCTAATGAGGGTTGGCAGACTTCACACGCCATCGAGAAAATCACTCAGGCGTGTAGGCTTTTTCACGATAATTTCTTTCAGTTTGAAGCAAGTGATAATTATTGAATTATGTACCTATATATGCTTATGTTATGATAACAATCGTTGGAGCATGCGAGTTCTGCAGTGGAGACCACGTTTGGGCAAGCGTAGTGTGGGGCGACCTTCGGCTAGATGGAGCGACGACCTGCGGAAAATGGCTGGTAGCTACTGGATGCGTGCAGCCGAAGATAGAGCTAAGTGATACGCTTTGGGAGAGGCCTACGACCAGCAGTGGATTGCCATAGGCTGATATATGATAATACGCTTATGTATTATTAAGGTCAAATTAATTGTTACTAGAGATGATTGGTGTTAATCGAATTACAGGCTATGCTTAGTTCAGCTACGAAGAGTAATCAGCTTTTTATTATAATTATAAATAAATAAAAAAAAACATAAGAATTGTAACACAATAAACTTTATTTTCATTTTCAATTTCCGTTTTAGGTGATAAAAAAATATAAAATTCCGACATTCAAAACGGATCCTTATTGTTATCTTATGTTAACTTAGTGCCAATGCCCACTGGCTCGACGTGTCGCGTGCTATTTAGAATTGTATGGATATGTATGAATAACAAACGCTCTCTGACCATGAGCCAAAAAGCTTGTCTCCTCGCATGGCTGATTTGTGAGCACAGTAGAGGAACGGCGTCGCGTACATACAAAATACATATATACATAATACATATAGGTATAAAAATAGATAAATGCGAATACATACATACATAAACATCAATGATTTGAGCACATGCTCATCATCAAATAAAAACGCCTTTATCAGGATTCGAATTTAATCAATCAAATTTTCACTTGTAGTCAGTTAAAATTAAAGTTCGTGAATTTCATGTGAAATGGCAGAATCATTTCAATAAATTCAGAGTTTTATGTATTATATTTTACTTTTTTTGTATTAATTTATTTTGTATGTTATGTATTTGTATATAACATCTCTCTATTAATGTATTATGTAACCTTTACATAAGCATGTATTTTATACTCTTTTATTTTACGTCAAATACTTCGCCTGGCTTATGTCTGCACAATCTAAAGGTTGACTGGTAGAAATTGCTTCAGGCATTAAGACCGTCTATGTGCTATTAGTGTATGAAATGTAAATAAAAAATTGGTATAGCTTCTGTCGCATTTAGCAATTCGCGTTATAAAAACCGGTAAAATATCGCGCGTATTATATGTCGCCAGTGGACGATGACCCTAAGGATAGTGACGTAGTATGACATTACTAGCAAAATACATGTCCTTTAGTTGTGTAAGCCATCAACGCTGCAGCTATATAATGCATGTTCTGAAAGGCTTTGAAGGTTCGAGAATTATAATGATAAAATAATTTATCGTCTACTTCGCTCCCCCGTGGGCATGTGTGAAAGAAAATCCAATGACTACACGTTCTCTTTGCAATGTCCTGAAATAGAAGGGTTTTAAATTAGCCTTAGATAAGTATCTGTGTCTTTGGTGGGGTGGTACACAGTCACTTAGGTTAGCTTAGGCTTTATAGGAGCTTTTCCTGACGCTGTAATCCGACTTCTTTTGTCAAGATCTCCCTGTCAAACTACATCTAACTAGCGCTTTTTCGAGCTCCGAAGTTGTGTTCCAAAGATAACTATATTAGCCGGCATGCACAATAAGTCACCATTATCAACCCATTTACTGACCCACTGCAGGCTACGAGTCTCCTCTTAGAATGATGAGGTTTAGGTCCACCACCGATTTTTAACCCGGGGAAAAATGCCAGCCGCATACATTAGAAAGGTTACGTGGGCTTGCACCCACTAAAATCCCTCGAGTGATTTTCTCTAGCTCATTTTGCCGAAACCGTATGATCATGTGAACATTCTGCCACAGTTTGGTGGGCTTTGGACCTGTTCTCGTCTTCTGGGAGAAATACTGAGCTTACCCTTCTTCTTTTTAGACAGACGATGCGTCTATTGTCTGCTTAAGCCTCTGGATTGTCGGGCGGTGAGATGCCCCTTTCAACGCCCTCAGACCCCATAGGTCCACCCTGGCCTATTGCACGTTAGTAGACGTCACATGCCGTCGAAAAAATCACTCCGACATGTAGGTTTCCTCACGGTGTTTTCCTTCACCATTTGAAGCGAGTGAATAATTTAATCATTAAATTACTAATACGCGCATAATTTCGAAAAGTTAGAGGAGCATGCTTTGTATTCGAACTCGAAATTTAAGACTGCATGTACCTATAGTCATACCATTAGGCCAATGATACCAAATTAATTTATATCGACCCCAATAGTCGACGATGGTCTGCAAGGGGTCAATGCCAGTTGTCAAAAACACATTTGAAGTTGATAAATTTACATAATTCAATATTGGCTAAAGCGAAAATCATGATAAGTTGTAGACCACTTTTTGTCTCGTAGACAAGTCGAAAAATTTGGAACCTCCACACTAGGGTATCACTGTTTCAGTAAGTATTTTTGTCCAAATCCTTACCGTGATCCTTACCGTAGCTGTTAATGTGAATTCCGGCAATTTGTCTTTCTTCGTGGTGGACGGACCAGCGATCACCACGCACGTATCTCTTAATAGTTCGTCTCGTGACTTGCATTCCTTCAATTCCGTAGATGACTTGGATGTCATTTCCTCGCTTGTTTTGAGTAGAAGAGGACTAACAGGAGTTTCCTGTGTTAAAGTCAGAGTTGGATATCAAAATACGCACAGTAGAAGTTCTACAATAAAGTTTTACCATACTTACCTTAAGCTAACGATAGATGTGCAGTAGTACCGCAAAAATAAGTTACATCAATATTCTGGCCAACGCAGACGGGTGCTTAAAACGCTGATTAAAACCGTTTGTAAGCGCGAATTCAACTTATACTATGTGTAAAATTGAAAACGTTATAACAGATTAACTCGCGTTATCTCGCTCGTAACATCTGTACAATAAGTGGAAAAATGGAAACGAAGCAAATGGCGGATGTCACAATAGCGTGACATCCGCCATTTGATGATCCGTGTGATGATGAATGATAAGAACATACAACTACTTTTATTTTGTATTTAACTTAGTGTACATATATTCTAGGAGATTTTAGTATTTAATCAGAATCTTTGTTTATCAATGTTATTACGGAATACCGACCTATATTCGTACCAAATCAAGGGACTTTTTAAATTAGGAGATTAATGGTTCCTATCTGCCAACAGATGGCATTAAAAACGCTTTTGTTAAAAATATTAGATCTCAGAGAGTCATGGATGATATCTCCGACAACAGATGTGTTCCGGCTGATATGTTGAAAATATGTTCAATAAAATATCCCCACGTCAGTTCGATCAGTGTGTGGCTTACTACGAAATGGTGTATACCTGACAACAGCATTTGAATTTTATGTTTGCACCGAGCATAGGGCACAGCAGGAGGTACGAATTGAGTACCGGATGCGGCGGACCCAAGTATGATATATTCAGACAACCCATGCTACCGAACTCTTCCTGAAAAGGAAAATCAAGTATGATGATTAGAACAATTAATTGTTATTACATTTTCTACCGAGGTGACGAATGTTTGGCGAGCTACTTCGCTATAAAGTACCACGCATCGTCAAGAGATGGCGCAAATATGAACGACGACATTATCATAGAAAGCTGAATCACGGTGAAGAAATTTGATAGCGACTTAGCGTACAGACAAAATTCCGACATAAACCGTCGGGACGATGGCAGGTCCCGCTAGACATATGTAACACCTGTCTGGTCGGAAGATTTTCCCTTTTCCGATACTACCATTTCTGCCACACTGAAGCTGGTGACATAACGCCAAAAAGATATTGCTAAAATTTTGGCGCTGTCAGTTTTATTTAGATACGTCAAAATTAAGAGACGTAATCTCGGAACACGCCAACTAAAGATACGCAAAATCGCAACATTTTTCTTACCTTTTTACAGAAATGTAAGTTGGTACTCGCTAAAAATGTTTGCTATCTCGTTTTGGCGTTTTGCATTAGAAAAAGATAGAGAGAGCTAAATTTAGTTAAACTGTGTTACCGCAGAATTATACCATTATCTACTTGCACCTACATTGTCATCATTTTTTTCCACGTAATATGTACTGGAATACCTTCTTTGTAGTTAATAAAAAACTGTAAAGAATACCTTTAAAACTGTAATATTTTAAGTAACATCTACCTACTGGTTTTTGCGTGAAGCTGAAGCGTTTTTTAAATATCTTTTAAATTTAAACAATTTTATAATAGTATATATAATATCTATACTATTATAAAATA
>WUAW01028478.1:0-11254 GCA_017165845.1 Thaumetopoea pityocampa | reverse complement strand
TATAAAGTATAAATAGTTGATAGCTTATCACCTTCCATTGGATATGATCCTATTATTTACTTTATATAGATATATAAGTAACTCCATCTCCGTCAGTTTTATTCACAGCATCTATTTAGTGTTATTTTTATAAATAACTAGCTATTGCCCGCGATTCGGCCCGCGTGGATTTCGAAATGAAAATGTATTATCAAACTCACCCATTCACGGATAAAGTCGCTTCCTATTAGTGAAACAATTTTCAGAATCAGATCTGCCGATATTTTTTTTTTATTTCACGTTGGTGGCAATTAAGCTTACGGTCCGCCTGATGGTAAGCGGTTACCGCAGCCTATGGACGCTTGCATCATCAGGAATATCACACGCGCGTTGCCGACCCTTCAAAAATTTACTCCTCTTTTGAAAACTCCATACTGTAATCTTTCGGGAAAACTTCAGCAGAGAGCTGATTCCACAACCGGAACGTTCGCGGGAGGAAATTCCTCTGAAACCGCACTGTACGCGACCATTGAGATTCCAATTTGTGAAGATGAACTCCCTACCGATGGCAAGCGGTGCAATGGTAGAAAGTGGCTGTGGGCATCTTATCAAACAACTCCACGGAACATAACCCATTCNACCGGAACGTTCGCGGGAGGAAATTCCTCTGAAACCGCACTGTACGCGACCATTGAGATTCCAATTTGTGAGGATGAACTCCCTACCGATGGCAAGCGGTGCAATGGTAGAAAGTGGCTGTGGGCATCTTATCAAACAACTCCACGGAACATAACCCATTGTACAAGCGGTAGAACACACATAAAGAGGCGAAATCTCTCCTTAAACTTAATAGTTCGATACCGCTTGTGAGTTTGGGATTACCGACGATTCTCATAGCTCGTCTTAGAGCCGGGTCAAAATATCCAAGAGGGAATCCAGACGCACCTGCCCAGAGATGACAACAGTACTCCATATAGGGCCGGACTTGTGTTTTATATATCAGGTGACCAAAAAATTCGTGCGGTTTTTATGATAAAAATTTAAAGTCTTGTAGATTTATTTATAAAACAATTTATTCATTTGCATAAGCACCCTCGCATTCTACAATTCTTTCCCAACGGGATACAAGTTTATGTATCCCGTCCTTGTGAAAGCTTTTACTTTTCGAAGCAAAAAAATTGGCAACCTCCTCTTCAACCTCAACTTTATTTAGATTTTTTTTATCTTTCATATGTTTATTTAAAGCCAAGAAAAGGTGATAATCCGTTGGTGACATATCAGAAGAATACGGAGGGTGAAGTAGTAATTGCCATTTTAACTCATTAATTTTTTCCAGAGTGAGCTTGGCAACGTGTGGTCTAGCGTTATCTTGTAAAAATATTACTTTATTCCAGTTAACTAGTCCAGGCTGCTTTTGAAGTAAAGATTTGTATACTCGGTCAAGCTGAATCGAGTAGAGTTTAGCAGTAATAGTTTGACCCTCGGGAAGAAACTCGTAGTGTATTATACCGGCAGCGGTCCACCATACACAAAGCATGATCTGATAATAAATTCGCATCTTCGATGTATGTGGTACTGGTTGGTTTGGGGACAACCAATGGTGAGTTCGTTTTGTATTATTGTACATAATCCATTTTTCATCAGCTGTAAGCAAATAGTCCAAAACGGCTCGGTTTTATAGCGCGAAAGCATCGCTCAACAAACTGATACTCGATGAAACTTGTGTTCGTTAGATAATTCATAAGGGACCCATTTAATTAAATTCCATGATTTACCTAACTGACGTAAGTGCAAACGAATTGTTTCATCAATTACACCAAATATTTGCGAAAGTTCCTGGCAAGTTAACTTAGTGTTGTTTTCAATAGCAGTCTGTAATTTTTGATTGAAAATAATGGAGGATCTTCCCGGACGAGGTGAATCTTCAAGCGACTCGTCACCAGACAAGAATTTTATAAACCACTTTTCTGCAGTGCGTTCTGATACTACATGTTCACCGAATTCCGTACATATTTTACGAGATGCCTCTGCAGCCTTGGTGGCGAGTATAATTCGTACAGCAAACAAGCCCGAATCATATTAGTATTAACTGACATTTAGACAAAAATAATTTACTTATGAAAAGCGTGATAACAAAATAGAGTGCATCAATAAACTGACGAGTCTGTGCATGTTATATTGATACTAAATATTGGTCGCTAGAAATCGCAACAGGTTCAAACATGTCTTTATAGTGAGCGACGACTAAAACCGCACGAACTTTTTTGGTCACCTGATAATAGCAGTCTTTGCCCCGGCGGGAAGTACCTCTATTCTTCGCTCTATTCAGCACACCGAGCTTTTTGGATGACATCTTAACTTCTAAATGACTTCAGACGTTGCTGGAGATATCGATACCAAGGATCCCAATACTTTTCTTCTTGATTCTGAAAATTGGACTCAATCCAGAACTACTATTGAGGAGATTACCTCTTACATCCAAACTCACAAACTTTACCTATTTATAATATTAAAGGTTGATTAAATGACGGTTTTTGGCATGGTTCTTTTCCCTTCAATACGATCGAAGCATAATAACTACTTTTTATTTTATTCATGATCTCATAAACCACCAATAAGGCATTCTCAGACAGAATTATTCCTTACGTGATATATAGCTTTCAGGATATTTCCGATCGTTCTGAAAAATATTCCAAAAAACTTGGCCGCGTATTCTGAATCTCACAAATTCAAATGGCCTCACTCAACTTTTTGAGATAGGAAGTTAAGCTATATTTTTACATTTATAATTTTAAGGTGATTCAAGTAATCGCCGAATTCACGAATCATATTTACTCATCACATTTAAGTTGTAGACGTTCTTAAATAAACTGTTTTTGATATCCTTAGATGCGAAAATAGTTTGTTAGCTCGTTTTGCCCAACGAAATAAGTGGCAACATACTAGTCGTATTTATAAGGCAATCCCAAAAAAGGTCGTCTAGTTTTTGTCTGTGATGTCACTACTACACTCCCAAATAAGCATGCGTACAGNTTTTGATATCCTTAGATGCGAAAATAGTTTGTTAGCTCGTTTTGCCCAACGAAATAAGTGGCAACATACTACTCGTATTTATAAGGCAATCCCAAAAAAGGTCGTCTAGTTTTTGTCTGTGATGTCACTACTACACTCCCAAATAAGCATGCGTACACTTCGCTGGGACGCCCAGGCATAGCTCAGCAGCCATTCAAAACGGATCGTTTATTGTATCAAAGAGTATTATTGTATG
This sequence comes from Thaumetopoea pityocampa, assembly GCA_017165845.1. NCBI lineage: Eukaryota > Metazoa > Arthropoda > Insecta > Lepidoptera > Notodontidae > Thaumetopoea > Thaumetopoea pityocampa. The sequence continues at coordinate 8,007 of WUAW01028478.1, read as the reverse complement.
CTCTCACTATATGAAAAATAAGACAGTCGCGAAGGTCTATGAAATCATACGTAAAAACTGCCATTGAGATCGTAGGAATGCGTTACGGACTACGTGGAGAGTCGCATGCTTGTACTATACCGCTCCAGCATACGTTATCGCGGCGATTTAATTACTCCTATAGAGGATGCGCAGGCCAATAGTTATTCAGTCTCACAAAGGATACGTTGTCTATTCACTACTGACTTTTTTAAAGAGTAGTAATGCCTGTTCCATACCGGCTTACCGACAGATCGGATATATCGGGCATGTGAAGTTCGCTAGTACCGTCCCGAAGCTCCACTATCACAGGAATCACATTGGTATAACATTGCCGTCATGTGGGCGAAACGTAAATAGGTAGCTCTTTGTTGTAAGCAGACAACTTTAACTTCAAGCCACTGACACATCGTAAAGGCGCTGCACGTTTTCGCGACCTGCATCAGAGTTCCAGGGTGCTACAGCTCTAACACTTTTGTGGTAGTTAAAATCGCATGTAATGCCACTGTACTTGCCACATTTTTTTCAATACTAGCTTTTGCCCGCGACTCCGCCCGGGTGAATGTCGGCTTTCCATTAGATGGGAAATCCCGAAACATACATACACACACTCACGCCGATATCCCACAAGGGTAGGCAGAGACCACAGTACATACTACATTCATACAGTCAAGCCTCTTTCCCATTGGGGTAAGCAGAGACCACGAATTTGATTTTTGAAATCCCGAAGCAATCATAAATTTAAATAAAAACCTTAGAACCACTTTTACTTGAGCTCTCGTACCTTAACGGCAGCTACTAAAAAAGGATTTTGATGCTGTAGTATTATGCTGTAGTATTTAAGTCGGAAGAGTGCCTTTAAGACTGTAATAGTTTCACTAAAATCTACTCGCTAATTTTTGCGTCAAGCTTGAATAAACAAAAAAACAACGATGGATTCGTTTTCAGAAGCCCTTAATTAGTCGATCTGAGTAGTTTTCATTTAAATATCTTTTTATTTAAAAAATTTTACATTTAACAATTTTATTATAGTATAGATTTTATAATAGTATAGATAGAACAAACGTAATTTCGTTAATACACGCAGTCTGCACGTAATTACGATGACTTTTAAAAATTTAGAAGGCATAATAATAGTGACCATGCAAAAACGGCTGAGACAAAAACGATGATACATCATCTGTTGCGTATTCACAATAATGATGCAATATTAAATATTCTTTGCGCAATAAGCTTCTGGTCTTGGATTCCGGCTAAGATTATATTCAACTAGCTTTCGCCCGCGACTCTGCCCGCGTAAATGTCGGTTTTCCGCTACATTAGAAATCCCAAAACAATAATAGATTTATATAAAAAGCCTAACCACCACTTTTACTTGACCTCTCGTACCTTAATGTCGGCTACTAAAATATGGATCAAGCTGTATCTAGTGAACCGATTTTAATGAAACATGTCGCAGTATTTAAATCGGATTAGTACCTTTAAGACTATAACAGATTAATCAAAATCTACCTGCTGGTTTTTGCGTGAAGCCCGAACAAATAAACAAACATCGACGGATTTTGGTTTCAGAAGTATGACCAAGTAGTTTGTCAATCTGAGTAATTTGTTTTTAAACATCTTTGATTTTCGAAAATTTGACACTTAACAATTTTATAAGACTGATTGGTCGATGACGAATATAATGAACTGCATTTGTTAAAATTAAATAAATAAAGTAGGCACTGTCCCCCCCAGCCAAGTTGACTTATTACAATCGTTAATGCTAAAAGAATATGAAAAAAATTTATAGGAATTACATTTCTATCGATAAGTCACGGTTGACTTAGCGATTAGAAATGTCATAACATAAAATTTATCTATATAAATAAATATATTTGTCTATCTTTCTCTAATGTGTATAAAAAGCATCCACAATATAAAAAACCCAAATGTATAATGTAGTATCACTCACCTTTTTATACCTGACAACCCTATAATAGGGACCAGGAAAGGTAGACAACCCTACTGTTTCTTCCTTATTCTTCCTATTTTTAATTAATTGTCATTATGTTTGGTTAAAAATAAAGGAAGTTAAAAGAATCATCTTTTACTTTAATTGGAATTTAGGATCATTTAATCAGGCAATTTATTTGGTTTGTTCATGTATCATGTATTACTGATAAAAATATTATTAATGCTGTAAACACATAGTTGAATGCTGATCTTAGTCGAGATCTTAGATTTAGATGAGTAAACATTTGTAATAAATATTTTTACACTATCTAAAAGTTCACACAAACAAGTAGTCCCAGTAGAAGCATGTAAAAACATTTTAATAAATACAAATAAATATTAACACAAAGATGAAAAGCAATAGTTAAGCCAAGAAATCTTACCATCGGCCTCAGCCTGCTGTGATCAGCCTGAAAGTTTTATTTAAAAATATTCAAGCATCAAGGACAACACAATCTGATAGAAGCAGAGAGTAGAAGACGCAGCCAGTTTTTAAAAGAACACCATACAATACATTAGAGCAGCATATTTTAATTAATTACTGAATAATTATTAAGTTATGCAAATAATTAAGTATGAAAATTAATTCATCTACTAAACACAAAATCTTTTCTCATTTTTAATACATATTTATATACCTTGACAATGATAATTAGTGAATTTTAAAGGGTATAAGACTTTTATTCTATGGATGTAGGACATACAGCCTACCTGTAAGTGACTATTATTTATTAAATACACTGCTCTGATACCAATTTGGATCTGTTGCTATGCTGAAGGACTGGGCTGTTATGTTTCTTGTAACTGTAGTTACATAGATTTATGAATTCCATGTGACCAGAATACATCAGTGCCTAGAACACTGTTATAGAAGTACATTAACACATTAAATGCCATGAGGGGCACCCGTGACCTCGGTTGGCTTTGTTTAATGCACCATGGGAGCTACAGGGGCTCTCAAATGATTTTTTTTTTTTGTTATAATTGTGAAATATATTATATTTTTATAAAAATTAGTTTCAGTTATCAAATACATTGATTACATAAAAAAGATTTTTAAATGGTATTTCTTCTATGACATTTAGTGTGTTAAGGGTCAGAGGTTAATGCTAAATCCCCAGAAATTATTCACTTCATAGTGAACAATTATTACAAATATTATTATTATCAGAGCTCATGCTCCACTACCAGTAAAATTATTAAAACTATGTTTGAGTTGTTTTAAAAGGATGTTTAATTTACAAAGTTATTCATGATCATCCCTAATCCATATTTATCCTCATTACAGGGGCACAGCCCCTCCGTGATCTGGATTTGGAAGTAGTCTATCATGCTGGCTAGTGAAAAAAATTATGGTAAAAAAATATTAGGCAGCAAAAATTTCCAGTGAGTTATGTAACTACAATCATAAAGATACCTTCTAACCACATTAATTTGGACACAATATGTTATCTATATATTTTATCATGTATCATTATTTTATTAAGTAATAAATATAATGATTAAATGAGAATTGAAAACGATATGTTTACATTATAAAAAAACATGTTATCTATAAGTTAACATTAAAGACATATAAGAAACATTATCTGTATTTAAACTAAATGAGCTGGGGATACACAGTATTAGTTGCTAATTCGAGCATCTAACCAAAGTAGCGCGCCAATACTTTTTTCACTTTCATACGCATTACAAGTTCGTCACAGCGCTATAAGCGCATGTGATATGATGCATTTGAAATAGCTAAACTTAATATAATTTGACTTAATTACCCTGGAAATTAATTTTTTTCATAATTCTATACAAATTTAAAAGCTTTATATCACCATGCCAATGACCTTTAAAACTTCAGTAAGGTCAAATACGATAAATAAATACGATTGACCAACCTATTGGCATTACCAAGATAACATATTATCCACCCGACACAACGATAAAAAAATGTTTATTACCTTCTTATCTCCTTCTTTCGCGTCAGACATTATATCTGTATGTAGTAATAACGCGTATATTACGAAATTAAACGTAACAAATCAATACACACAAGAATACAATCGGTGTTTGATTTGACAATTTTGACATTTCATTTCGGACGTTGGCAGACAAACAGATGATTGTTAAAAATAAACTCGGAACTGAAGAAAATTATATTTGGATATCGTTTTAGATTTATTGATGGTAATAAATGTAAAACTAACCATTATTTCAAAGGCAGAATTCTTTATGTTACTTTATTTAATAATTTTGACTATTAGTCCCGCTAACTAAAACTTATTAACATGAAATCATTTTTAATCGATAGAGGATCTGTAACTAGTGTATTTTAAAAGTCACATTTGGGGCCACCTCGCTTCGCTCGCTCAGCTCGTACATTTTCTACAGCAGCCTAACGCTCCTCCTCGTTTCGCTCGTCGTCGCACCTATTGTTGGCCATTTATTGTTTTATATTGTCCTTAACGAAGATTTTTATACCCACCACTAAACCTTTTAAATTTTATTTTTTTCGAAAGTGGTTGAATACCCGCAAATGTGATTTTTAAAATACACTATAGCCGCGAGTCCTCTATCGATTAAAAATTAATAATGTCAATAAGCTTTAGCGAGACTAATAGTCAAAACTACCCTTTATTTTAATTCTTAAGTCTATGATTCTTTCAACAACTAAACTAAGAAAGTAAAACTAAAAAATAAAATAGATTGTAACTTGCTTTATCTCTCTTGGGATACTAGCATATTTAATAATTATGAGCCCTATGCGCTAACGTGCTAAATACGTATATGTGTATATGTAAGTATAGAATGTTTGCCACCGGCCGGTAGGCGGTATTAAACTTAGATAATAAGCTTATTACTATACATATGTAGATTTAAAAGTGCATAAAACACAAGCAATGCTTTCGCTAATATCAGTATGAGTATGGAAGATAAAACATTAAATTTGCTAAAAAATATAATATTCTCTATAAAAGGACATAATATTCTTTACACTTGGCAACCGCTTGGAGGTTTTTACTGTAAACGTTCATTTCTATACTATTATAAAATTGTTAAATGTCAAATTTTCAAAAATCAACAATATTTAAGAACAAACTATACAAATCGACTAATTAAGGCCTTCTAAAACGAAATCTGTCGACGTTTGTTTGTTTATTCTGATTTCACGCAAAAACCTTCGAGTAGATTTTGGTCAAACGGTTATAGTCTTAAAGGAACTATTTCGTCTTAAATAATGCGGCATGTTTCATCAAAATCGGTCCAGTAGAATTGAAGATACAGCTTGATCCCTGTTTTAGTGGCCGCCATTAAAGTACAAGAGCTCAAGTAAACTGGTTCTTAGGATTTTTTTATATAAATCTGTTTGTTTTGGGATTTCTCATGCAGCAGAAAACCGACATTCACGCGGGCTGAGTCGCGGGCAAAAGCTAGTAATGAATAATACTCTAGTTACTAATATTAAATTACTTCCTCATCTTAAACAATAGATATTTAATATTTTACATACTTTTATTCATTTATTTAGTAAAGACACTTCCGACGCAATGTTTACACATACACATCTTTCGTACGTTTTAGAGGTACATATCACAGTACATATTTAAATATAAGGATATGTGGTATACTCTCAATGTCTGAACAACACGACCAGGGATCCGGAAGAATATCAGTGTCAGGTATACTCTTTGATATGATATCACTCTGAGCTGGGTTCCCATTTGACACAGTTAATTTTTTTTTTCTCTCTGTGTTATACACACATAATCCTATGTAATAATTTAAGTTGTATCGAATAACCTTTTTCTTTCTTTACTAGTCTAGTTAGGTATAATAGTTTTTCAAAACTAGGAAGATATGTAATATTTATTATTACGTACTACGACCTTCGAAACGTCTGCCAAGCGTAAAAGTTACCTTTATATAAAGTAAGATTAAATCTAGCAGTGGACTATAACAAAACAGTCTAGTGACCTTTTCTCGATAATATATAGTTCATTTATTACAAAAAAAAACTAATAAAATTCATTCTAGCCTCGTACTAATGACAGGGTCAGAAATAAAACAAGATATTTTTACCACATTTATTGACATTGACATTATATATTGATACTTATAGGACTATATAGAAAAGGATTAATGTGATCCCAGCTATGGGTGCTATTATCAAACCAATAAAATTAGAAATAAGTATTTGGTCATTATTTTTTATGTTCTATGATTCAATTACAGCTTCAGGAAGTTTGCAAGTTTATTATATGTAAATGTAAAAAATAAATTACAGTTCCGTCAGATCCCTATATATGTATAGTTACTTTAGATAGATAATTCAGTCATGGAATAACTAATCAACAGGATTGCTGTCATAATTAAATTATCACTTTATAAACCACGCAAAAGCGGAATTAACGGTACTCGCATTATCTACCAGTCAATTTTTAAATATTAACGCATAGATAAAATATTTAGTTTCTGCTCAGGGACTAAGTGACCCTTGAAAATTATGAAATCGTTATTTTTCAATGGCCACCCTTCCATGTTGAATGTAGTGAAATGGAAAAAATATCTAGATGGCGCTTTGCAAAGGTAAAGGCCCAATAACGCAAAAGCAATAAGATAAACGCATATCAATCCTGTGAAACTTAACAATTTAAAAAGGATATTTGAGCAATGTTTCACACAAAAGTCCAGGCAACTATACATTCATAATATAGAAAAAAATATTTCCAGGCCATGAGTTCTCACCATCCAGAATTGAGGATTCCTTTCACTTTAAAAATTTCTCTAAAAATTCAAATTACAAGTATCGTGACCGGCAATCTTCGTGCTTAGTTACTCCATGGAAGTAGAAAGTTCCTTTACATTAAATATTATCTATATAAGTTTTCACGACACAGAAGTCACAATACTACATACAATAAATTCTCTTAAACTTTTACAATTAACAGATATCAGTAAAACAGATTAAATATACTTTCTATAAACATGAAGGTTCAATAAATATATTATCAAATTGAATAAGTTGAATCAGAAATATAGTTATTTTCTTATTAATTATTCATTTTTTTGCGTGTGTTCACAAACATTTTTAAAATACGTTACATGACAACGACATCTAACGATCTCTGACATACCAAGGATATTATATACCTCTTTAATAACCTTATAATTCGATAGATGGCGCTGAACATTTAATATGTGACCCTTTGACTCAAAAATAAAACACAGCCCCTCACTCCCCTTGCTCGGAATGACTTCCCATAACAGACATATCTCTTACAAATAATATCTATCGCACTGTTATTAATATAATTAAATGCTATTGAATAAACTTTCAATTAGTAAAATTTATTGTCATTACCGAACAGCAAATAAAAAAAATTTAAATAAAAACGACGTCTCTACATTTACAAAATTATACAATTGTTTTCTTCAATAAATTTGTCAATTAGAATATCTAATTTTCATTGATGTGTACACTGATAGTAGACAGCGCAACTGACGCGAAAGAGCTTTTGAATAATGGCGGCGACGTCAATAATGTATTAATGAATGAATGATGAATGAATGAATGATTTAATCATAAAATAATGACGTTATTAACCCCCTCTCTCAAAACACAGGTATATTATAATGGACTTATTATATTAACACAATAAACACATAAATTTACTGTTGTATTAAATTAGGAAATGAAATATTCTCAATTTCGAATTGTGCGCTTCTTCTTCATAATGTTCGTTATTTTATCGACACAAATATTTAACGAAACAAAAGGACGAATAAGATACGTAATATTATACGTAAAACAATAGAGCATTCCCATAATTTAACTTGTAATAATATATAAGGAACGTGTAACATTTATATCATTCGTTATTTAACATTCATTAGCAAGCCATGGTTACACTTTTGCTAAAAAAGTTTATAAGCGACGTCTATCCTGTTTATAATCAATGTATAACATTTATAAGCATATATATATATATATATATATATATA
>WUAW01028468.1:0-40369 GCA_017165845.1 Thaumetopoea pityocampa | reverse complement strand
TATCATAATTTTTCATAATTTATTTATAGATTATTATTAATAATTTGAGCATTCTCGAAAAAAATCCATATCAAACACAAATCATCCAAATTAAACACAAAATAAATTGCGTAAAAAGGTTCGTAACAGACAATCTGGAACAAAATACTGCACGTATTACCCGCCGACTGTTACAAACGGCGTGTGATACGTTGCATACTAACTGTCACCGGTTATTTGATATATTTTAGTACCTTGGTGACCAAGCTTCATTCAGGTCGAGTAGCTATATATTGGTAATAAATAAATGTGTTAGCTAAATAACAACAGATAGCACTAGATCACATTGTTAACCTGACGGCAGATAGCCTGATTATTCAGCCTACTGATGATTCAATTTTCAATGAGATTTCTTTAATAAAAAACTCGTCTGAAAAAAAAAAATTATTATATAATATGTAGGCTTTATATTATAGCTTTCGTCGTCAACCTCAATCAGTGGAAGTCCATCACAGGACATAGCTGTCCTCCTTAAAGAGATCTCTCCTCTCTCTCTCTCCTTCTTGGAGATTGGCGTTTTGATCATAATTACTTTAATTGGTATTAATAGGTGTAAAGTTAGTGCAAATCCAAATATTTTGTGCGTAATTTGTATGCGTAACATTGGTTTTAAACTATTTGTATAACTTATTCATATTAGAATTATTATACTGTTCAGTGGTTGCCAGAACAATTTTTCAGTAGAATTGATGCTAATGAAGAGGCATTTTCACGAGCTCTGACGCCGTCCGCCATGCAAATGTGGTGCTTAATGGCGCGCGAAGCCGAGCCACACATCGATACCAACAAAACAAATGTTTAATACAGTTTATTGGGAAAACTTGTTTCAAACAATGGGATGTGGCTCAAAAGTAAAAGCGCAAGTCGTCGGATCAAGCGGTGCCGCTCGACATGTCCAATTTAGACCCTGAACTTTAAGAATTGGCTCGCACGGATATACAGTATAACATATATATTTAACGGAATACTCGCCGACGGTTTTTAATCTTTTAACACACTCGTATGTGGACATGGTGAGAAACAGTCAATGTTGCGTCTTCAATAAGCACTATTTTCCCTTTCCCAAAAATTGAACAATTTTTTTCTTCTTCATCTTAATTGTATTATCATCGATTCTTAATACGTGTACAAAATTTCAAATTATTCGGACCTCCGTAAGTGGGTGAAAATTGAATTGAAAGATATATAAATATTTTTTTTTTATTACATTTTTTTATTATTTCTTATGTTAATAATCTCTATCGTCTTAATTATATAAATTATGATTTATATAATTAAGATATATTTATATATATATATATATATATATATATCCTTAAATACGTGTAAACAATTTTAACATCTGTAAATCATTTCATTATCTTCATATTTAGATAGTTACATACATACATACGAGTCAATAAAAGTTGTAAAAATGTCACCTGAATCAAAGTGTATTTTTGGTCTTCGGCCTGTATCGGAACTTGAAATTCTTCTGCCTATTACTCTGATACGTTCCTCCAGCTGCTCCTTGCGGCAGTCACAAGCGGTGGAACTGCGCTAATATTATGCCGATACTATACACCAAAAATGAAGTTACTTTAAAATAATATTATGTGTTTTATAAACAAGATAAACGGCATCGCTTGTTCTTTTCTAATAACAATGACACTAATTATTATGGGGAATGATAAGTGTCACGATTAAGTCATCCAGACAGCTTTGAGGAAAGCCCTTCAACCTTGAAAAGGCCAGAGAATGTGCCATGAAAGAGCCTAACAATACTCTTTTAATTTGTCATTATGCAGCAATAAAAACATGGTAAATGAGTGCGACAAAAAACTCGTTCGAAGTCTTACAAAAACCGCGCGCCGTTGGGGCGAAATTCGCAAATCATCCCGCGATAATGAAGGCCGCTTGAAAAAAAATTTAAATATCAAAAGGCCGGACGGGGCACGGTAATGGTTTAAAATCATTTTTCATTCGAGTCAGATGAACTCGTGAGTTGGAAATATGAGAACGGTAGCCGTCGCGGGCGCTCGCGCCTCCATTAAGCGCGATTAGAATTTTGGACGAGCGCCATCTTTGTAGTTACCTCCTTCCAAACGAAACAAAAACTTCTATCAATTACTGTTCTCGAATGAAACTACATCCAATTCGCTAATGGCTTTTATTTACAATAATGTCCATTCCAACATTAAAATAGCATCACTTATTATTTATTCTTCTTTTTCTTCTTCGGCAGTGAGTGGTCCAGCGGAGGCAGGCCGCTGTCGAACTCACTCGCCGTGTGCATGGAGACGTGTGCATTGCGGCGACCTCCAAACGAACCGATTTTCACTTTTTGGAACCTGTAATAACATATTTCGTGATAATTTATAAGTATTTACTGATTAGTTGACAACTGATTGTTTCACTGCAAAGGCCTTGTTTTCTGTGCTAATTGATCTCGGATTTGAATCCCGGTTAGGAGAAATTTTGTGTAACCCCCACGATCAAAGCTATAACCAGGGTCATAAGTCGGTTTACCTTCCGAAACACAGAAGCCATGGATATATTAGCGGCCAAGATCCTTCGGATCTGTAAACGAATATACATATTTAATACATACCCAGGCCTCTTCCTGTCCTCATCCTCGTGCATTGTGAGCCTATTGACTGGCCTATCTTTCCTGACAGTGGGGTCGGACTTGACCCGTCGCGCCAGCGTAGCAGGCGTGTCCCGCAGCGCGAATGCTTTGGCGGCGTGACCTAGATGCAGGTCACGCGAGTCCAGCCATTCTCGAACCTCGCGCGGGTAACCCGCGTAAAAACGGACCCAAGAGGTGTATGCTGGATATAAAGAAAAATTAACCATAAAGATATTACTATCACCATGGAAGTCCAATACTGAACCAAGGCCTCCTCCATAGATATGAGAGATTTGTGAACGCGAAAAGAAGCCACGCAGAACCCCGCTCGGCGGAAAGGTCCGGGGCGGAAGCGCAGGGCGTATGCGGAACTAATGCCGCCCCAAGTAGCCTACGATCGACGAGGAGGGCATCCTGTCGCTCGAACTGGAGCAGACTCGTAGCAAGGACGCGCTGTATACAGCGCGCCCCCATAGAGAAGGAGTCGAGGGACCAGGTTCCTCGCACAAGACGAGGCTCGTGCGAGCAGTCAAGCCTGCCCGCACCGCGGATGTATACTAACGTAACCCCACGATTGGGTGCAAGGGTCTAGATGGACGCCGTGCAGTTTTAGTGGGTGCAAACCCCACACAACCGTTGTGCCGTGCCCTCGACACAACGGTATGCGTGAGGCGTTTCTGCACGTCAAAAACGGATCTGTAGTACTCTCCACCCTTGACAGGCGGAGATTGCAGTAGTTGTCGGTTGAATTACGTGATAGCACTGCTGCCTAATATCTTATATCCTAGTGCATCCCTCAAAGGGCGCTCGCAGCGCCTCACAGCGCGGGAAGAGATGGGGGCTACTTAACATCACTTAACTAACCACACTTTGACGTAAAGGGTGTTCAGAAGACGGCCCGCCGTCTCACGTGATCCCCTAAGCCCTCGTAATCGCTGTCTAATGTCATTAAGATACCTGTCGACAACCACTGTTTAGGTATGTACCAAAACAAAAGCGTGTACAAATATATAGGTGTCGTACTAAATTCGGCACAAACGTGCTGCTCTGAGAGTTGGCTCAAGTAAATATTATAATTTGTGAGTGCAGTGCACTCATAATCATCCTCAACGTCAACCCTTGGAAGACCACTACTGGACAAGGGTGTCCTTCTTAATAAGGAGGGATTTGGCAAAATTTCCACACTTTGCAGACCTCTTGGATTTCCAAGACACCAATAATAGGATAACGACTACCCTGTATCCTGGAATATCCCTTAGAACAGAAGTTCCCAGACCTTTTTTTCTCATAGATCACTTTCAAAATTTTGCTGGTTCCGATGGACCCCTTGCAGCGACATTTTTACCATATTCTCAAAACTCAACAAAAAATGTGAAGATTAGATCTAACTATGGAAATTTGCGTACGCCAACATAGACCCCGTCGAGTCTCCCGTGGTGACCTCCCAGGTGGACCCCTGGGGGTCCACCTGGACTACTTTGGGAACTAAGGCCTTAGCTGGTTCTCATAGCACCCACGGCAGGAGATGGGATAACGCTATTACTATGCCGGCGCTACACAGCATAAAACAGTGCAGTGTGATGTACGTACGAAACATATTACTGACGTTACCATGGCAACCCATGCACAAGCCATAGATGACACACTTATTAACCCTTAACGAACGAGTGCCGCCATACTCACGACTTTATAAATATTCTGAAAAAATCAAATCCCACCATACAGACGGCATGACGTGATATTATAGGAAATCTGTTAGGTTCGGCCATAAAATCAATAAAGCGATGATATTAAATATTCACTTTTCTCACTCTGGAAATAAAGTCACTTTATTTACAGAGCGAGATAATTTCTTAAAAATCCGTTGATCTACCGGTCAGTTTTAGAAAAATGCGCTCGTTCGTTAAGGGTTCATAGACAAGTTCAAAGTACACATTTGTAAGCAAAAGAGCTGTTGATCGTGGTGAATGGCTTTGTGCGCGCTCACCTCTGCTAGCCCTGAGGAGCCACTCGCGGGTGCTGTGCGCCACGCGCTCGAGCCGCGCCTGCACCGCGACCGCCGCGCGCGTCGCGTTGGCCGCGCTCGGCGCTACGCTCCGCAGCGCTTCCAGCGCTTTCGACTCATCCGACTGACGTAACCTGATATAAAAGGACCTATTTCACGAAATCAGCTACATAGGGTTTCAAGTTTTACTACGTTTTGAAGTCAAAGGGACCGCATTCGATATTAATCGTTTGGCATGAAACAAATAAATGATGAATTACTGGTTTTAAATTAAATTGTATCATCATCATTAGCACGTGAAAATCTACTACTGGACATGAGCCTCCTCAATAAAAGGGAGGTATTTACCGTAATTTCCACGCTTGGCATGGAGATCGCAGTAAATGTTAGAAGAATTGCAGGATAACGCTGCTCTCTATTAACCCAATGCAACCTTCAACTGGTTCTCACAACAAGCAGTACAAGTGATGTAGTGACACTCTTGTTACGCCGATGTCACACAGAAAATTAAACTGTATAAGTTTATTTTAAAATAACACTACCCACTAAACCCGAGAATGCCATATTCTATCAAATTCCTTAGACGCTTACTTGTTTAAAGAACAAAATTAAAGGCACGCTGACCATAACATGGAAGTAAAACGGATTGTTTAGGATGAACAGAGGAAGAAAGTTGCATGAATCGATTGCACAAAACTTATAACCTAAAAAAGTTATTCCTACTAATAGTAATAGGAGAAGTGAGTTAGGTCCATACCTGATCCGTTTCTCCTCAAGGTGTCGTACAAATTTTGCTTCGCTGGGGAGGAGGAATAAGACGGCAGCGCCGACGCGCGCGGCGCGACCCGTGCGCCCCACCCTGCACGAGACAATACGACTTTTATTTCATTCGCCAATCTTAGCAAGTCCGTAATGGTCCCGTTTTATCTGCCGTTTTTTACAGATACAGTTACAGATAAGAGGCGGGATCTTTAAGTTTTCATAAAAGCGATCCTCCAAGAGGACAACGGCATGCGTAGCTTATATCGCCGTGAGAACCTACAGGTACTGAGGTAACGAAAAAGCAATTTTTTTCGAAATGAGGGCTACTATTGGACGTGAGGCCTTTTCAGCGTCAGTGAACAGGATGGCAAGCGCGAAGTGCACTCCAACCTAGCCTTAAGGGCGACTAACATGAGGGCACCTCGAGAGACGAAAAAGCAATCTTAGGATCTCTGCCCCACGAAAAGCACTCGAAATAACTCGACAAAGTCTTTCTAACGTGTCGACGAAGGCCACCGCAGACTAGTAGGAATCTAACATGACCCACAAGCCTTCCTCATGACTTGGGGTAGTCCTATGGAATATATTCTCTACGGATAATGTACACGATTTTGGTGAAAATTCATCCGAAAATATTTTACAGAGAGATTAAATGTACTAGGTACTAGAGCAATCAATTTAAAACAAAGATCGATTCGGAATCCTTACCACTTTGAACCTAAAGTTCGATGCTGCACTCACTACAAATGAAGTTAACGTTTCATTCAATTCCTACGTAATTCAGCTTCTAAAGCTACTGTGGCAGCATCTTCGCAGTAGCTTGAGATACATTGGTTGTATACGACGCCTACTGAATTTACCTCACTGTCAAAGTGTCTATATTTTACCTGTGAACGTAGTCAGTCGCGGAAGCTGGTACACAGTACTGAAGCACTAGATCCACTCTCGGAACGTCTATACCTCGCGCCGCGACGTCCTGTCACCAACAGATAACAACACCATTACTCAAATGCACCTCGGCGAATGTTCCGGTGGAAATAAAACCTCCCGTGATACGTTCCGGATAAAAGTTGAGGATTTCCTCTTGTATCAATTGACAAAATCATCACATTAATTTAACACTAAATGGCGCGATGACTCCGAAGAGGATCTTCGCTTCCAAAAATAAGATACAGGAAAATGGCGGATACTCTATTTAGAGGTGTGCGTATCAGATTTGCCTCACTGAAAACGCACACAGCCATATTATAAACCACGGCAATAAAGTTAAGTTGAATAAAATATCGTTCGATGGGATAATTATTTAAAAAAAAAAATTTACATACACGTTTTGAAAACAGACTAAAGATCAATGACTAAAACGTATAAAATAATTTAGATTTGAAACAAAAAAAAGTAACGTGCTGCGCTCTACACTCCTTACTATCATCCATTCCATGCATCCCATTTCTTTTTGTTTTAAACTTAAATTACAATTTTTATTCCATTTAGAAACTAACACACTAGTCAGCTTGATTTTTAAAACTGTATTATGTGTATCTAAATGCCCAAAACTAACCAATTACTCGTATGAACAAAGTATTTTTATGCGAATATTCCTATTAAATTCCCTAGAATTATTTTCATAGTAGGTCCGCGTGAATGTCGATTTTCTCACTAAATGGAAAATCCCAAAATAATTATGGTTTTACAAAAAAGTCTAAGTATCAATCTAACTTGAGGTCTCGTACCATAATGGCGGCTACTAAAATGGAGATTAGACTGTACCTTCAGTTGCAATATTTAAGTTACGAAACATGTTGCAATATTTAAGTTGGAATAGTAATATTTAAGACTGAAACAGTGTGACTTAAATTTATACGCTGGTTTTTGCGTGAAATTGGAACGGACAAACAAATAGACGCGAAGAAAACAAAAGATGATTTCAATGACGACAATGACGTTTTACAATTGTATAATAGTATAGATAGATCTATACATTTCCAATAAGTCCATGAATCAATTCGTGTTAAAAGTCCAAACTACGAAAACACAGAAGCGTTACTGCGCGTAAGCAAGTGAGCTTGGTCGCAGTAGCGCCACCTGCTGCGAGCGAGATTAAACGCGATTACAATCTCGGACATTCGAATCGTCATTATCTTTAGAGCATATTACTATACCGCTCCCAATGCCGTATTAATACAATCAGAATGTATTAAACTTCGTTTTATATAGCATTAGAAAGAATTTATTCACTTTATGTAAGCTATTTTCCCATGTTATTTATTGCAAATCACAAAATGTTTTTTTTTTTATTTTACACATCATGCATTATAAATGTAAAGGCGAAATTAATGCCAAGGGGATTCTCCACCAGTCAACCTTTGGGCAGTGCAGAGACAATGAAGTAGATGCAGCAGTAAAAGAAATGTAGGGTAGATGAACATAACCTATATTTTCCCATCTTGTTTTAAATTGTCCCACTGCTGAGCAAAGGTCTTCTCTATCCGTTTCCATAAATCCCTATTTTGAGCTATTTCTTCTTTCACCCTGGTTGTTAGGCGTTTATATTGGCCCGCCAACCTTTTTCGGATTTGCCTCGGTGATGCCGGGCGTCTGTAGGCTCCATTGACGACGACTTTAGATGAATTTAGCCCATTTTTTGGCTCCACGGGAGACTACATACATGTCCGGCCCAATTCTATTTCTATTTTGCATTCTTCCTGCCTAGGTATATAATGCATTTTTTAACGGATTGCGAACTCTATCTATTGTTTGACTCCAAGTATTCTACGGTTCTGACTCTCTGGTAAACCCTGAGTCATATTCTATACCTCAGTCAACTTGGTTTGTTTTCCGTGGGTTTTCATGTTTCTTCTGCATTCATTAACGAGTGGTACTATAAAGACTTTTATAGTACTTAACTGTTTCAAATACGAGATTTGAAATTTAATTAACAGGATTTTTGTTTGCGGGGGCTAAAGATGTTCGAACAAACCAAATTATTGTAGCTCTCGTAAAAACGGATATTGATAGAAATATACCAAGTTAGCACAAAAGCCATAAACTAACGAGTAAAGTCCCACTGCGGTCGTTTTCATCGTCACAATGTATGTACATACATTACGCTGCGTTCTAGTTCTCCCTCTATTGCACACTTACTGATGCTATTTTTTTATGAATTTCCTTATAAAAATTTGCAAAACACAAAATTTAGTCAAGAAAAAACTTTTGTACGGTGCATTTACCAGTAAATATTGGAATGTCATTATCAATTAATAGTATTGAAAGTGGTTGCCTGTAAAAGATCCTTTTAGTAATGGGGCTGAATATTTTGTTTTAATTCTGAATATTATTTCTTATATCATATATTATCAACCTGTGTAACTATTCTTACCAATAACCTCCCAAGATATTGACGATTAAAAATAATCGCTAAATGTTACAATGTATAAATTTATATTTCAAAGTTAAACTAAAAAGTTTCCTTCAAAGGCCAAATATGCGTAAAAAACAATTATACGCTATCGTATTTTTTACTATTATTGAATACAGCAGATATTACTTCTTCAATTTGTCAGCCCCGACACAAGGCAAAAACCCGATAAAGATTAAAAGATAAAGATTAATTACAGTAATATGTGGCATATAAAAACTGACAGACGAATTAAATATAACATGCTGATACCCGAAGATTCGCCCGCAGAAACGATGTAATAATGTAGATGATGATCATCATCAAGCAGCATTAACAATGTAATTATGTAAATAACAATGTAAATTATGTAAATAAAGATGCATATGTTCTTTTAGATACTGTAAATAATATATTAGTGGAAACCCCCATCAGAACCCGTTCAAGAGTTTTATGTGATGCCAAACATACATCTTCAGTAGTTCATTATACATATAGGAAGTAGTATTACGTTATACACACGAACATAAGTATCTAAATCATCATTGTCAATTCAACCATTATCTAACTAGTCCTGAGTGTAGATCTCTTCATTTGCACGTAATCAGTTTGTCGGTAGGTCAGCTTTCCTATCCATTCCCATTCAACAATCTGGAATTATCATCAAACGATCTAGCAGAATTTGGACTCAAGAATTACTGTTCAATAAAGATTACGTTCAGTTCTGCGACTAACATGCCCTGCGCATCACTACTCCTTAACGATACGAGCAACGTCAGACAGTATCTTAAGTGGTCGGGCAACTTGATCCATAACTTAACCTGTACCATGTTTCATTGGACATTTTAGAGTTCTAGTATGTTGCTGTTTCTGCTACTTTTCTGCCCCTTGCACTATTACAAACATAACACTGCATATTGCATTAAAGCGCAACGTTTGAGAGCGTACTGAATTTTACTCTTAAGTATACCTATTTCTCAGGTTTATCCGATTCTTTCAAGAGCACAGCACAACTTTGCGAAGGCTATAAAAGCGAGCCGCACATAAAAAAACTTCGTGATAACATATTTATGACAATTAACGACAGCAAAATTATACTTACCTACATCAGTACCACTAAAGATCTAGTAGTTTTCGCAGTTTTAGAAACTAAAATGATTTCGACAAAAAAAATGTAGTTACAAATCATAAACAAAAACTATTATATTTTCAACAATTATGTACACTCTATTAGAGGTACAGCTACATGTGGAATGGAGCATAATTATATTACACATTTAAATCAATAAGAAACAAGCGTGGCGAGAACTGATGAACAGTTTTTCACAATAAAAATATAATTATAATTCCTACCGTAGCAGTAATGTAGCCAGCACGGTGCGTCGGCGGTGATAGATGTAATAAATACGATAATAGTACATAATCGACGCGTATTGTGCCGGCTGTGGGAGCCTCGCCGCCCCGGCTAGATGAATGACCAGCTAATAGGCATCGCGCCACAATACACTGCTACAAAGGTGAACGGGCCAGGAGCCGAACACTGTTGTTGAATTAAATGTATGTGATGATTAATCTGTCGGCAATGTTTTTGTCCTGATTTTTAATTGAAACTGTTTAAAATGGAATGTACGATTCGTTTTTTGACTGTCTGTAACTGCGTGTTACAATTTTATTATTATATACTTTCAAATTAGCTATTCAGATATTGACTTAATAGAGCCAGAATAACACTTAAAAAATACACAAATTAGATCGGAGACCCCCAAATTTTTGACTCGTAGACCACTTGCCATTTTTTTATCACTTTTAGGTAGACTCCCTGCTTAGTTAATATTGATTTTTTGCAAATTCGTCAACTTCCAATTTGTTTTTGACAGCTGGTAGTGCAGTTCACTTTGAAAGATTTTTGTTTCTTGTAAGTGAACACAAAGGCTTTACGAAAATTAATTTCTTAGGGTGTTAAATTTGCAAATGAGAAATTCCATCGAGAACATGGCTAATAGATAAATATGTTATAATCTGTAAAGCAAATACTATCTTCGAAACAAATAACGTCATCAGAAAATCAAATCGCCTTCATAATAATTAAATTAATAAAATTAATATAACTTACAGTGCAAATAAGGACGCCGTTTCTGGCAGCTCGGAACTGCTTGAACACCTCCATTCTGCGCTCATGAGGCATCGATCCGTGTAAACTAAACATTTCTATTTCGACGGGAACCAATGCACCTTCCGCCGGATTTTCATATTCTATGTCTGATTCATTATCACCTTCCGATGACAGTGAATCATCCTAAAATGAATTTACATTAGTATCATCATCATCATCAGCCCTTGAAAATCCACTGCTGGATATCGGCCTCCTCCTTAAAATGGAGGGATTTGCCATAATCTTTATGCTTGGAAGGCATACTGGAGATTGCAGTATATTTTGGTTGAATAACACGATAACGTTGCTGCCCGTCATCTTGGTAGATCCCTTAGCTAAAGATTAAATTAGTATACTCCTAGTATACTCCTACTATCAATTTAAATTTAGGAAAAGTAAAAGACTAAATTAAGCGTGATACATTCATGTTGTGTTGGGTTAATGAAATAAAATTCATGATTTCTCTGTATCTCAAATTATCAAACCTTCAAAATATGTCAAAATATTGTAGTTATATTTACAGTACCTACCTCATTATCACTGCCACTTGATTTCTTTTGCTTTCCTTTGGAATGTTTGAATTTTTCTTGGTTCTTCTTTTTCTTTACCTTAGCTTCCTCTCCCGTCAACACTTTTTCTATAAGATCCGAATGATATTCAACCATTTCCAATGTCGCCATGAAAATAATCATTTTACCACCTTTCTTATTTAAGACGCAATGTTCCACAATGAGTGAACATAGTGTTACTAATCTCAGCTTCATTGGGACAACAAGAAATGTCTGGTTAACTGTTGAAGGCAATACTAACTCATCTTCACCTATTGCAGATTTTACGGCTTCACTAAAGATGTTATCAGGATCAGATAATTTCAAAACTTCTTCTGTTGGTTCGATAACCTCAACTTTCGGTTTTTTAGCTTCTAATTCTTTCTGTACTTTGAAATATTCGTAATCCGAATCACTATCGCTATCTTCAACATTGCTTTGCGCCACATCTATATTTGCATTAGTAGATTTTATAAATAGATCTTTTTTAAACAAATCAGGGCAATTCAAACCAGAAAACGTCTTCAAACCTAGTAATAAAAATATAAAACATGAAGATTTATATTAGGTATAAATTAAGGAATCATTAAATACCAGCAAATAAAACAAACATCCAAACACTCGCATTCATAATATATATTAGTAAAATTACCTCTTTTAACTTCTGTAAGTGTTGTCTCCACTTTATCAAAATTGACTTCAGCTGGTTTAACTTTTTCTTCAGCAGATTGCAACACTTGTTTGATATTTCTTATAGTACCATCATTTGTGTTGCCACTAATACTGGATTGATTTGTTTTTAATGAATCCGCCACAACCTCTTTACCTTCAGATGTATCTACAAACACAGGATTCACCAGAGTGATTCCTGCCAAATTTTCAACAGCCTAAAGAAATAAATATGAGAGACAATTTAAATATTTTACTGAGCTTTGTTTAGGATTAGAGTTCATTAATTTTAGAAGGAATTGCTTTTGCATTCCTTCAATCTTATTAAAGACAAATGCATACCTTTGTAAGTGTTGCTGATAGTAGAATGGTTTGTTTTTCTTTCGACATAAATACATTAGTTAAGTGGTGTTTTACATTAGTCTTCTCATCAACATTGCCAGATTCAGTTTGTTCAGGTTTCTCAGTTTCAGCATCACTTGAAATTTTCTTCTTAATGGTTTGTTTCATTAGCGCTATAGGGTCATATGTAGCAGCTCTTTTATGGTCCTCTATTGATTTGACAATAGCTGCTACGTCTTTTTCATACCCCATGTCCAATAAACGATCAGCCTCGTCAAGTACTAGGCAACTGCAGAAAAAATTGGAAATTAATACAAATAATGCCTGTAGACGTTAACAATTATTATAAACTATCAATACTAGAGACTTTATATATATAAAACAAAATATACATATCTGGATTCATTACAGATATTAGATTGAAACAAAACCTAATATTTTAATAGTCCACTATGCACAATAATTAAAAATTTCCTATCAATTTTAAGTTTAAAATTTAAAGTAGATAGCAGACAACATTGTTCTTATATCATTTATGGTATGTATCAAGATAAAAAAAAACAAAATTTCGAAGCTGAAACTTTGAATATAACACAAGGACAGAACAATTTTATTTATAGATATATAGATCTACATTTATTTATATTTACCCAGTTTTAGCGAAATTAAGGGATTTAGTATGTCTTAGATGATCATTAATGCGACCAGGTGTTCCTACTAATATGCTGAGTCCTTTCCGCAGTCTTGCTTTCTCTGCTTTTCTTTTCTGACCTCCACTTAGAAGACCTGGTACAATCCAAGTAAATGGCTAAAAGAGAATAAAAACAGAATATAAATTTACATAATATACTTATATAATGTCGAAAATGAGAAATAGTTTCAAATATATGTACTGCCTCTACTACCTAATTTAATTTTACTTTAATTAAAACATCAACCTGTTTCTTTTCTTATGAAATATATCATGTATATATATTCAAAACTATGACATAAGCTGCTTTTTAGACTAAATAAATAAGCCTACAAATAATACTCTACATACATATATAAACAAATTAAAATATCATTCTAGTAATTTACCAGTTGTTTTAACAAGTCAAGCTTATTCTTATAAGCAAGTTACACAGATTTCCCCGATCTGTGTACAGAAAATGAACAGCCAGTATACACTGCTGGCCAAATGTTTGAGAACTTGTAAAAAACTTATGTTATTGCTAAATATACAAAAAGTGTTGATCGGAAAACAAAATTATTATAACTATGGAACATTTAAATACTTATCTAGATTTTTCAATTAAACATGTAAAAAATACTCATTATACCATACATACTCATTATTTTACCTCTACATTTAAATTGGGTTGCACCAGTCATGATTAGAAGGTAATAAATTATTAAAATTTATTGTGATTAGTCCTGTGAAATAATCTATTAATCTATACAATTATTGACAAAAATCCAGATAAAAGAGTACTTATTATACACATACCTTGACCAGTTTGGTAAACAACTCATAAGTTTGTACAGCCAGTTCTCGAGTGGGCACAACAACAACCACACAGATGCCGTCATGTCTGTTAATTTTGGGTCTTATCGCCTGTAATCCCTCTATAATTGGCAGTGCATATGCCAATGTTTTACCTGAACCTGTCTGGGATCTAATTATAATTAAATTTATTGCTAAACGTCTTATTTATCAAACAGTATTTTGTTCATCTTTTATGTCTTAATTATATTTATGACAGTTTTTGTTGTAATCACTCTATGCAAATAGTGACTGAATGGAAGAAATACTCTACATGCAGCATCGACACTTTATCTACACTAGTATATGTACTTATAGAATCAAGTATGTTACAGTAATAAAGGCATTGGTAATAGGCAACTTAATAATTAATTATTACTCACTTCAAATGGTGAAGGATAACATTATGATGACACCTGCTTAATTGAAACATTTTCTCAATGCATCGTGAAGTCATCCAACCTGCTTTAGGCTAGCATGATAGACTATAAGCCTAATCCATATTAGTCTGTGATAAGATCAATACCATGCAGTGGGACAATAATCAGGTTAATGATGATGTCATACAACTACAGTCAGTTCGATCAATTATAAGAATTAGGATCTGAATGGATTACTATGGAATAATCAATATGTAACTGTAGTTTTTATAAAATACATTTAGAGTAATAACTAAAAAACAATACAATACATCTAAATTTCTTGCCCTGGACAAACTCAACTAAGCATCAACAAAACTTTATTAAGACCAGAGTTGCAGCATATTCATTTGCCCCCTACATCAAAAAATTTCACTACACTTACCTAATAAGTACATCACGTCCTTGCAAAATAACCGGTATTGCATTTTGCTGTACTGTCATGAGTTCTTTTAATCCTAAATTCTGTTGTATATTAGCTACACTGTGTGGATGTATATCTAAGTCTGAGAAAGTCTTTCCAGCAAACACCTGTTCAACTATAGGTTTTACTGCTCTTTGGCCAATTCTTAGCACTTGTGGATTGTTTTTAAACAAAGAAGATATCCAACCACCAGGTCTTGGCTTTTGTTTTAACTGTATGTTGTCACTGAGTTCTTGATAATTTTTTCCTTGAAATTTACCTTTATTTTCACTAAGATCTCTAAGTTTTGTCGCCAAATCGTGTGACTTAGTATCCTTGTTAGATGAAAATTTTGGTACTTTTGTCTGTGGTTCTTCAACATTACTTATGGTAGCAAAATTCGTTTTAACAGCATTTTGTGGTCTTTTTCGAGCAATTGTTTTACCAGTAAACTTGGGTTTACCAACAAACTTATAATCCGAAACATTTTTCGATGGCACACCAACTTTCTTTTTATCCTATATAAATATTAATAAAATCACTAAAACTAAACATGGCACAAATAAAAGATACATAAAGTAATACCTACCTTTCTAGCAACAGATATATTTAACTGTAAATCATCCATTTCACCAAAATTCAATCACTTACAAACTACTTTTAGGTTATAAACACGTTTGTTTTGGTTTATTCATTCTGACGTTTAACTTACGTTCGGAAATCGGAATTGAATACTTTCCCATTTTTAAAACGTTCGAAATCATTTAGATGGAATACAATATAACTGGATTTATCCTGCATATTTACATAATATATTAAGAATATGGTAATAATTAACAGTTCTATGTACAGTACACAACTAAATATTGAAAAAAAGGCTAATAATTTTTTAAAAGCATACAAATTACAATAAGCATGTTTCTCAAACAGCAGTAATGCCTAATAAAGTTCGAATGGTCTAGACGTTAGAGATCTATTTGTATTTGTTGTTAAATGGTCGCTGGTATATATATTATTGATCGTATCAAAAAATTAAAGCTGATAAGAAACAATTTTATATCTAGTTCTATTATATTTTTGGCATCAACCCGAGTGAAGCATCACCTGAAGTTTTATTTCACTGTTTTATATTAGTTTATTGTAATGTTTGATATGTAAATTTGGTGTTGTTTTGTGTATAAATCGTAAATAATC
The DNA here is from genome assembly GCA_017165845.1 of Thaumetopoea pityocampa. Classification (NCBI taxonomy): domain Eukaryota; kingdom Metazoa; phylum Arthropoda; class Insecta; order Lepidoptera; family Notodontidae; genus Thaumetopoea; species Thaumetopoea pityocampa. The sequence goes on along the minus strand of WUAW01028468.1, from coordinate 24,309 downwards.
GTGAACAATACTGAAACGTTGTCATAAAACTGTGACTAATATTGCAAAGTGAACGAATTTTTTCAACCTGCGGGAACTTTCGCCTAGTCAACGTGGTAATCGTCAGGTTAAAGTTCGGTCCTTGAGAGAATGCGTTTCTGACAGTTCCTGAACACATATTATATGTCACTTTGAAGTGTCAATTCATGATAAAAGTTTTTTAATAATATATCACATATTGATTAATATACCACAAAATTAAATAAAAGTAATGTTTTATTATTATGTCTACTTAAACGTATTATTAGCTTTTAGCTTAGTATTGAAGAAATAAAAAACTACAGTATTATTTGACAGATGTCAGAAACGCATTCTCTCAGCGGCCAAATATTAATCTCGAACTCCCAGGAAAAAAATAAAATGAGATACACCAGCATTTTATTAACTTATACAACTGCGTCAGATAAGACTGTATTGGCTTAGCATTTCCCTTTATAAGAGATCAATCGAAAATTATTTATATCTAGTTGTTGTTCATTGTTACTGCGGACACATAATACTTACGTCTTTTTTTTCTTGTTACTTAATTATTTTTTTAACTTAAAAATTGTACCACTCCTGTCATCAATGTAGAATGATTCATTTTTATCAGCACTATCCATCTGTTGAAGTCCACAGCTGAACATAGGCTTCATCCATAAAGATGTCTGGAAATCTTTTAAAGAATCATGAGGTTCGCAGAAATCAGTAATAATCAAGTAGTCAAGCACTTGCTTTGCATCCACAAGATCGTTGATATAATTACCGACGCACACCTAATGGATTTTATAAAATCTTTATAATTATCGTTTTTATAATTATAGCTTACTTTTGATGAAGGAAAACAGCGTGAAGAAATCAATTTTGTATCAAAAGTAAGATAAAAGATTTGCCCGCTATCAAATTGGGTCGGAAACACACACTACAGCTGGGTTTGCCTCTACTTACTACACCCACGATTAATAGGCGTGAGTGTGTTTATATTTATACGATATCTAATGGACTAGAAAATAATTTTTGATCAAAAGGTGGGTTGACACGAGCAATATCGCGATAGACGATATGAGACGATTTGCCGTAGTTAATATGCTTGGCAAGCCTCTTAGAGATCATATAAAAAATACAACGCAATCAAATTAGGTAGAGCCGTAGAGATACCAGATTTTATTGTATATGATCCCGTCGTGATAGCCATATGCTCATTGTTTGATCTGGCAATTTTTATATAATTAATGATAATTATACGAGTTATGAAACTTGTTTGTCTAACTCCATGTCCGCTATCATCCCCATTGTGGTATTTTGTAACCCCTTAAGTGGGCATCGTGCACGTGCCGCAAACTTTGCGCTGATGGGATTCGCGTTCAGATCACGTGTTGGCACGTGTCGCGAAATTATTGCTTTATGTCTTCGATGGGGTGGAATAAATATTTGTAATGTAATAACTCATGTTTACGAGTGGCGTTTATGTTTTTTTTTTATTAAAAATGAGCTAATGCTTATTTTTAATGCTAATGCTTATTTTAGCTAAAGCTTATTTTAGCTTATATTGCTAATGCTTATTTTAGCTTAATAGCTCTGAACTATCAGAAAAGTTAAATAAATAGACTAATTACTTAGTTTCTGATCATGATACCCAATAGGTAATCAGTTTTTTTATTATTTAAAGATAAAAAGTCCCTGATATAACTCAAAAGATTACAAAGCGGAAATGATAGTGGTCGGGAGACGTAATTCGCAAAAACAATCAAAAATGAAATGACGAGCTCGAGCTAGAAGTGTATTTTTTCATTAATGAACTAAACAAGCATCAGCCCACCTTTGTTTTACGAGTAGGAAAATGTCCTAACCACACCGCGTTGCAATGATTTTAAAGGCACAACACTGAACGCGAACTGGGGCACACGCCCAGTAAAACTACTCAGCATTCGCCTACATAACCCACACGCCTCACCATGGGATGCGCGTGAGCATTCATAACCACAGTTGAGGCAGGTTGACCATATAAAGCCCCTAACTGGTAAAAATATACAACTCACCTGACGATAAGTGGCTACTTCCATCCATAGACTTCCACAGAGGACTACCGATCCGATATTGATACAGTTGCGTTGCTACCCCTGAATACTAAATGTTTATGCGCCGTGTATGTGATTACGAGGATATATTACCGCACCATCTCACCATAACACAGCAACGTTTGGGGCACGGCTATTTCTTCGGTATATATACCCCGACGGTAATAGGACGATACCTCTGGGCGCCATGTTTTTTTTTATTTACACTACTTTTTTTCAGCTATATTAAAAAGGTTTATTCGTTTTTCGTCCACCAGTGTCTTGATGGTGGCGTAAACAGTGGATTAAAGTTATGATGGTGTCTACTCCATCGAGCTCGTTCACTCCAAGCTCTACAGTCATTAATGAATAAGGTGATTAATTATAAGGTAGACCGATGATCTAATTAAGATCGCACGACGAGGCCACCATTTGAGAAGGCTTATATCCAGCAGCCAATGCGTCGAAGGCTGACACGATGAATGATAAAAGAACATATTTTTCAAGTTATACAATATTTTTCAAATTTCATATAGTACATAGTATACGGATGACGGACCCTGGCCTCCCGAACTCCTATCCTATAGTCCTTTTCCCAAATTTCATATTCCTTGCTCAAGACACCTTTTCTACTTCATCCACTTTCCGTGGGAACGTTTGAACCTTAAAAAATGGCGGCGTCGTGGTTCGCCATCCGACACGCCTCGTTTCCCGCGAGGGCGAAAAGTTTGCCACAGCCACTGTGCTACATTAAACGATCGTAGAAAGTGGAAAGGAGTGGTTTCTGCCTATCCCGGTTCTTCGGTAGAATAGTAGTCAGTATCCCTGCGGATAACGCGGGAGACCGACCTTCAATTCCCCATCGGGAAATTAGGAAAAAGCGTGACTCTATGCATGTGTGTATGAACATACATAATGCTGTGTGGCACCGACATGATAATAACGTTACTACATAACTTCATGTGGATGCTGTGCGAACCAGCCCAGGGATGTACCAGGATAATGCCAACAGCGTTGTCCTGTTATTCAATCAAAAACCTACTGCAATCTCCAAGACGTCTGCTAAGCGCGGATATTATGGGAAATCCCTCCTTTTTAAAGAGGATTTCCATGTCCTGCAGGGGGATTCCACAGGCCGTGACGACGACATACATATTGTTAATAAGAAGTACCTGCTATTAACGGCTCAATCGGTGAACCATGTATTTTGGAAATTGAGAGGTTGGTAGACATGATAGGATGGAGATAGGTTGTGAATTGTATTGTCAACAGAACCAAATTAGTGTGAGCGAAGCTGTGGGTGTCACTTAGTTCTGAATAATCACAAATACAATTTTCACGTTTTTACGACTTTGTCCTCAAGTGAGCCAAATATTATGAAAGTGTTGCGAAATAGTTTACTTTCTATTTTAAAAAGAATTATGTTTCCAGTGATCTCGTTAACTTAGCAATTAAGTTAAATTTAAATTACTTTAATTACAGTTTTAATTACAGTTTTTAGGATAGATTGTAAGCTTTTATTTGAGGTGCCTTCATAGGTGCTTTAAATAATTTAAAAAAAAATAGCCATTCGTTTCTCATCTACTATATAAATTGTAATTAACGGTGGAGACGTAGAAGGTCGCGTAAAAAACGCATACAACTTCAGTCTTATGGCTAAATTGAGATTAAATTTAATTTTGTTGGAATTTCATTTTGGTACGGCATGACAGGTATATCCGGAAACAGTTCATATATTTTGTCCATGTTATTAAAACACGGCTACAGGCACTGCTGGACCAGTGATAGCCTAGTATAGATATAACCACGCACAGACACGTCTTACGAGTATATGTCGATGGAGCGTGATGTCTGCCAACTCGCATTACTCGTATGTTTGCTCAGTGGACCTAATCCCTCTCATCTGAGAGGGGACCCCATGCCCTGCAGTGAGACAGTGGAGCGGTTGATGAGGTTGATGGAACACGGACCACTTCTAATCAATAGGGGATCGGGTCATAGTTCATCACTGTGCCCTAATGCGGTGTGGTACACTTCACACAACGCACGGGTTTGTGTCATACATGTTTCATCACGAAGTTTCCCTTATTCGCCGAATATCAACTATATAAAACATAGATGAATGCAACCCAGTGGTGCTGGACAAAGATTTAATAATGCGACCTCTATAGATATCTCTCAATGTCAATAGAGCCCAATGAAAAAAAAAATATTCCGTTAAATATGTTTGAAAAGGTCCATTTCACATAAGAATCAGTGGCGAAATCCGTTCACTTGAAATTCAGTGCGCAAAAGCTCTATGCACATAGGGGACACGGTGCGAGGGCCAGGGGCTTCGAGTTCGTTATACGGGGGCGTCGGGCGCGACGTGATTACGGGCGTCCGACCGGCACGGCCCGCGGACCCGGCCCGCCAGCGCCGCGCTGCCCCACTGCGACCCTGCTCTTTTAACGCAAACACGAAAACGTGACAATTGCTTTCTTCTCGCTGTAAAAAATATTCGTTTCCTATCATACCCAACATGTAATAAACCTTGAAGTATAAGAACCTATATTTTTATTAGTTGATGGAACAGATAATATATACAAATATTATAAACAGGTAAAATTTTTTTGTATGTAAGTTTGTATTTAGGGGGTAATTTCCGAAACTAATGATTCAATTCTAAAAATTTGTTAATTAGTAAAAAGCTACATTATTCCGGAGTACTAAAGGCTATAAATTATATCAATATTATGCATATTAGCCGAGGTATCACGATGTTTGTCTAGCAACTCGGGAAGTTATAGGATTACGAACAAATTAAATTTAGTACCGAATTAGAATTTCCTGTATTGTGATTTAGTGCCAAGAACTGACTTTTTCTTGTTTCGTGCCAAATTACGTTTCCCTATATTGAATACTATACAGCGATATATACTTATATAGATAAATACTACTACAATATATATGATCGGGTACAGACATGCAAGCTCATTACACAAGTTCGTTCCTACTGAAATTCGATTTCGGCGCTCCTGGGAGTCCTGGACGGGAAATAATTTATTTGCGTGTCTAAAGGTATTTTTTTATCAAATCAAATTTTTTTCTAATCCTCCTTGAGTAATCAATTGAACATAACCTCATTGATACCTGAACCAATTACAATTAATAATGTCAAAAATATCTTTCTATTCCCGTCAATAAAAACGTCACCGAATTTGTTAAACTATTATAAATATTTAATAACAAACGAAGTATAATTACATACATAAGAAAAATACAAAATTCAACAACTAATGCATACGAGAAATGGCTTTAAAACCGACAACGTGTAAAGAGGCTATTGCACGGTGGGAGAAGGAAAAAGGAGAGACAGCGGCGGAGGCCAAAGTGATTGAGTTACAGTTCCAATGGCCCCCAATAGAGAAGATGGATGGAGCATTGTCCACACTGGTAGCGTGCGAGTGAGTAAGGCTTTGTAAAGTTAGCAGCAGTAACGCTGACTTGATAGGTTGTGCCTTGAGTTTCGATCCAGTACTCCCGACAATAGACATTTATGTCGCCATCGTAACTGCGACTCGTCGTCAGATGGAGTAGTAATCAAAGATATTTATATACTACACACTAGTAGTTACCGTTTAAGTTTCAAATAGATATCACCTAATAACTAAAATAATTAGTCACACGGTGCATCTTGTTTTAAAGTGCAAAAACGCCTCACGTGTACCGTTGTGCCGAAGGCACGGCACTACGGTTATGTGGGGCTTGCACCCATTAAATCTTTATGGCGTCCATTTATTCATCTAGACTCTTGTGCCCGACTATCAGGATACGTCAGTGTACATCTGCGGTGCGGGCGGACTTATCTGTTCGCACGAGCCTTATCTTATGCGAGGAATCTAACTCCTCGGCTCCGTCTCTATGGGGGCGCGCCGGATGCGGCGAGTCTTCTGTTCGAACAACGGAATGCCCTACCCGTTGTTCACAGGCTACTTCCTAGGAGCTGATCCGCATAGGCACTCGGGAGCAAAGCGAACACCGCACATTTTTAGTGGGTGCAGTTCTCACATAACCGTCGTGCTGTGCCCTCGGCGCGACGGTATGGGTCAGCCATTTTCTGTGTGAAAAAAAAGAAAAGGAAAAAGGCCCTACACCTAAGCTCCAGATCATTTTCAACCTACATTGTCTGAAAACTTCTAGGTGGTTAAGAAAATGTATTTCTTTTTTATATGAATTTGAAATTGACAGCTTTAAAAGATTTTGTGCACTGTCAAAATCAAAAACGATTACTTTGCATTATCTCTAAGAAAAAAATATGGGCACATGTAATGCTTTTGTGCAGCATGATTCAATAAAGCAAAAACTGTCCACGTGATGGAGGTTACTGCCTACTGCCGTCAGCGCGTTCCTTTTTTAAATTCAAAATAACCATAAAAGGGCGTGATTTTGCTAACATTAGCAAAAATAAAACAAAATCGCTGGATTAGATGAAAAACATTCTAGAAGATGATTTTCTATTTTATTATATTTTCCCAAAAAAGGATAATATACTATAACTTGTAAGTTTGTTTTAACGAATTTGTTATGTCTGGCTATATTTTTATATTATATAAATTAAATATATATATTTTATATATATATTTTATAAATTAAATCTATATTGTACTTACATATAACTTTTTAATAGGAAGTTAAGTCTCTCATCAAATATGATAGACAAAATTGCTGGCATCGCTGGCATGCGGAGCATTAGGATTCTATCGTTAGGAAGAAATTACATCAAATCTTTAGCTGGAATTGTGAGTTTTATCCTTTTACTATACCTATAAATGTAAAAACACATACTTTTAGATTGTACCTGTAGAAGACTATCGATAATCAATAACTTCTTAGAAGTTGATCAAAACCTGATTAACCAAAAAAGGAACAACATTTTTTTCATCGTAATTTTATAGTGAGCGTTAATTTAGGTACTAGTCGCTGTGCTATTATTAGGTTTATTAACTTTAGGTTTCAATCAGGTGACGTTGGAAAAATGAGAGGACGGTATACCTGCCTACTAGTTGCCGATACTCTGTCCAATCCTAATAATTGCAGTGCGAATATAGCCTTGTGAGAATACATTATTTATTAGTGAGATACACAGAGAATACATTGTTTTTTGATCATGTTGTTATACCTACATCCATCCACTGCACATATTTGTGCAGTCAACCGATGTAATATCAATTTGGCTGTACTCTTGCCAACCCGAAGCCACGCGTTTGCAGCGCACTACAATCTGTCGTGCATTTCTTTTTCACAATCACATGCATATAACAATCGATTATTTAACTAATTGAAATTACTAGTTGAAAATCTTTGAACTTCGGGAGGTCCTATGGATTTTTCGTAAAGTCGACTAAAAGGATTTACCAATCGTATAATTTTTTTCAATTGGTGATAATGTTACAGCAATGGATTTACATATGTTATAGACCAGGGGTCGACAACCTATGACCCGCGAGTCTCGTTTGATAATTTCAAGTGGCTCGCTTTAGTTCCGAAAATAAAGTATGAAAATCAAAAAGATTTTTTAAATACGAAAAAATCTCGAACTCAAACGTCTCTTTAATGCTCACGTTTTGATTGACATTGAATTATGACCAAAAAGGCTGCCAAATCCTGTTATAGACAATATTCTTTATGTTCAAATTAGTAAAACAGCACTATATAGAAAAAGCATTTATCACATGCCACCGAATTAAAAAAAAAAAAAAAGACATTGATTCGAAAAGATAATTAAAAAAAAAACTCAACTTGACCTTGAGTTTAACGTGAATAAATCTCAGGTGGATTATCAAATTTAACAGATTGTTTGGAACTAACTTATCCGTAGGTTCTTCGGAAAATACGTAATACAGCCCACTGTATCTAATGTCACTAGTCGTCACAGGGACAGTAGCTACGGGGATGACGTAAGACGGTCGTTAATCATCTTAAAGCACCCCAGAGACACATCGCCTGAAATAGCAGACCCTGACTAAGTCGAGTTAATGTCAAGAAAATAAGGATTTTCTCGACATTAACTCGAGATACATCTCGAACATATCTTAAATAATCTTAAATAAGTCCTTAAATGTTAAATTACCCTCATAATTTAAATTTAAGAACTTATTTAAGATTATTATAATAATTTAATTAAAATATGTAATACAACAATTTAATCAATATTATTTGTTTTTTTATATACCTACATTTTGAGATAATAAATTGGTACATAAATTATATACAGAAGGGGCAATGTCGCGATCAATGGATCGCTAATTACAAACATTTTATATCACATTATACCTACATTGACGAATACAAACGTTTCATTTGATAGGCAATCTCTACTGGTCAGATTAAGATATTTTGATGAAATGTTGACGTCCGCCAAGCTTAATATATTCAAATGTTAGAGACGTTTGAAATAACCCTTTGAAGATAGTCGATCGTGAATACTGTTATAAAATATCCTGGACATTTTATAAGAATGGAAGGACATTTTATAACAATAATTTAATTTAGACACGGACGGCCGCCTGTGTCTAAATTAACGAAATGTTCCCCTAATGCAGGAAACTGTGTCTGATACCCTAGAAGAATTGTGGATTAGCTATAATCCCATAGACAAACTAAAAGGCATTGGCTCGATGAAAAATTTAAAAGTGCTTTATATGTCTAACAACAACGTGAAGGAATGGGTGGAATTTAATAGGCTTCAGGTAAATTTAAATATAATCGGAGAACGCTTTCACTATTTACTTGATAACATGACTCAACATTCTAAATTACACACACACTACTGTTATGTTCTATTATTATATAATATAATAATTTTGAAATAATTATTAGTAGTTATTTCAAAATTAACTACATTATGACAAAGACATTATTTCCCGGTACACTTCATATTTTAGTTAAGAGATTCATTGCTGTTTTGTAAATATATACATACATACTGTTTTGTATTATTAGGAGTGTCCATCATTACGAGAACTAGTCTTCACTGGAAATCCAATATGTGAAAATCAGCCGGACGTAGACACGTGGCGAACTCAGGCTGGTAACCGTCTGCAGCAACTATCCAAACTAGATGGCATACCAATCATCAGAGAGTAGTTAAATTAACTTATGAAGAAGCTTTAATCTCGTTAGATAATAATTGACTAAATGTTTATTTTTAATATTAAATTACCTACCACATATTAAGACATGTATTTAATTAAATAATTATTTACAAATTCTCTATTGTTCAGATTATCTTTCTAATTTATAAAATAGCGTAAGATTTTTAATGCCTCTACCTAAAAGTATGTACCTGTATTAATAGGCAAATCACAAAAATAATTACCGAATTATTTTTGTGATTATTATTTTTTTAAGTTGATTTGAATTATTTTTTTGAATTGTACTAACCGTAATACAACTCAAAAAACATGTGAACTAAATAATTCTGGCGTGATACTTTCCGTAATAGTCAAATTGTTAACAGAGGGCCTAGCTCACGAATTGAAAAACGAAGTATCCCATCCAAATAATAACCTCGATGGTTAGATTCCCTTCTCTTCGTTTGACATTTATAACTGATTATGACTCTGACAACACTAATAACTTCAACACACGCCATCTATCTATTAGGTGACGCAACTAACATATGACAGAGTTGTGTAAGATTGAATTCAAAATGATAATCAAATAATGATTGTGATGGACAAATTAAGATTACAGAGTAATTCAAATTCCAAGTTGAATTACTGTGTACACCATTGATACCCAAAATGGTCTATATCGACCGCCAGGGATCGGCGATGACCTGCAAGGGGTCCACGCCAACTGTCAAAATCATTTTAAGTTAACAAATTTATAAAAAAAAACTAGCTTTTCCCCGCGGCTCCGCCCGCGTGAATGTCGGTTTTCTACATAGGAAATCCCGACACAATCATAGATTTATATAAAAAGTCATAAAACCACTTTTACTTGACCTCTCGTACCTAAGCGGCGACTATTAAAACAGGGATCAAGCTGTAATAATAATTTTACTGGACCGATTTTGATGAAACATGCCGCATTAATCAAGTCGGAATAGTAACTTTAAGAATGTAACAATTTAATCAAAACCTACCGGTTAGTTTTTGCATGAAGCTCGACCAAACAAACATCGATGGATTCGGTTTCAGAAGCCCTTAATTAGTCGATCTGTGTAGTTTGTTTCTAAATATCTTTGAGTTTTGAAAAATTGACATTTAACAATTTTATAATAGTATATGTGTAGATATATAGATAACAGTAAACGTTTCTCGTTCCCAAAAATTATCTACAATTCCTACGGAAATCGACTGAAATAGAGAAAAACACGCGGAAGTTGCTAAATAAGATAAAGCTTCGTGCTAAAAGTTATATATTTTGTTGCAAATAGTCCCAAATCTTCATGTGAATGCGTCGCCATTGTCCGATCGGCTTTATGATTCGTCATACGTCTCAAAGCCAACTTAATAGCCTGCTTAATTCGCGCCAAAAGGAAATACGAATTGGCCGGGGACACTATTGCCGGCGGAAAAGTCCCTCTCTTTGTAGACGCGCGGATGGCCTCGCTATTGTGTTGCCACTAATAAAATTTAATGATGTAAACGGATAGCGCGAATTTATCTAATTCAGAATTCGTAGGGCGCCGAGCGATGAGGGGAAATCAATTAACGACAATATATCAGTTGTAGAGCAAATTGAATTCGGTATTGTGTTATCTGATACTGTTTTGAGTTTGTAATGAAAATACAAAATACGTGTGTTAATTAATATAACTGAATAGTCTGGTAAGTGCAGTTCACTTAATTAATATTTAAATTAATACAAACCCAATGAAACTTTAATGTCTTTTTTAATCTGACAATATTTATTGTTTTTTTTTCTATGAGTAAGTAGTACCTTCATATTACAAATAAGTCGAAACACCTAAATCTTTGTAAGTACACATACCTACATCCTTATACGATTACTATTATTTTGTGTATTACCTATGCTTACGAATATATACCTACTATTAAAATAACTACCAAGTGTGTACTAAGGTACGCACCCCTTAACAATAAATAAGTAAATTCATCCACTAATGTAAAAGCAGGTAAGTGTTATTATTCAGAATGTGATTATTTACTTACTCTGTCCGGTGTCCGTAGCATGAGTGTGCCGTGGCACGCGTAAACGAGCCGTAGTATCAGTCCAAAATGACATTTGAATAGCATTCAATAATTTAATGGAAAGCCGGTCATTGTGTACTAGGCGTAATGGACCGATAATTGTCCATCCAAACAGAAGTAACTCTGTTAATCACAATGAAGCTCGCACCTTCCCTACGCATTATAAATGAAGTGTGCTCCCTCGTTAATACGTACAAACGCCGACCACCATCTAGCCGGTCATTATTTAATTATTAACACTACAATCGACCTAATTTTGATTTCTATTTGACATTTCGATTACGCGCCACATAGCCTCCGGCGAGCAGCCATTTTGTGACATCTGTCCTCGAATGTGTTACGAACTATAAAATTCAATTTCCCCAATCGGGCAGCTCCACACATTTATTATTCATAGATCGGTACATAGATGCCCGGCCACTAACAGATGTGATCCTTTACGTGAAGGAATATCAAAAAATACGATGTCAATATAAAGAGCGGCGATTCTAAGGGACATGAATTTAATATAAGATCATGTGAATCCAATTTATGGAAGCGTCGTATGATATAAAGAAAGTCTTAATACATTCACAAGTAAGCTATTGAATTGCGTGACACGAGAGTTTTCCAGTAGCGGAAAATAAGTTTTCATTTGTGTTATTGAAAATTTGACTCGGTATCGGTTCTGATGACTGTTAATATTACACGAGTCTGATTTAGGTGTAGTATTGGCGAACAATTTATGTTCTAGTCACGCTATCAATCGCACTGAAACTGATTGATATTTGTATAAAATTGTTATGACTGTATCGTCCCAGCTGGTCAGTGCCCATAAGTATTCCAATCCGTATCTAACGTTCCTTTACTATGAAACTATACATACCATGTGGTCTCCGAATTCCAAATAACTCTCAAAATCATAAAATATGGCAAAATTTTAAAAGTTAAATGATTCTTCAAAAAATTTAAACTTCCAATGCTGATTTAAGGTTTCTCATAAAAAATCACAGTGGCTCCAAATATTTGGATAAATTCATCATCTAAAGATGGAGTCGGCTCCAATCATCGTCATAATCATCACCAGCGTTTAGTAGGTCGATCCTCGGTGACACGTCTGGTAAAACCTACAATTGAAAGATGAGATTTAACTTTAATTAGGTATTGCATGAGACTTGCATGATAGTTATTGAGTATCTAATTCTTCATTGTACGATTACTTCAAAGAAAACAAACATATTGCACCGCACGTATTAATATAGTTTTTGATGTGATTACTGATAGTTTTATCTATCTATTTAATATCTATGCAGATAGTCACGTCGACCCACGCTATTGATAGGTTATTTTCCCTTCTAGGAGCCAAGCAAGCAAGTGAAAGCAAGTCCAATGTTCCCCCAAGTGTACTCAAAAGCGTAAGATTCCGGAGGACCTGTTGAAGATGTGAATGTTAGCCACCAAAAAGGTTTTATTTAGTAGAAGTTTACCATTCCCCTCAAACCATCCCCAACACTTGAACTTAGTCCTTTTTAGGATTATCTCTGCGAATAAAAAAGATACATAACAGCACGTGCTCTTTCATTTAACCCTTTGACCGTGACGAAATGGGTTAACATTCTAACATCTAGTGCCTTAGTTCCCAAAGTGGTCCAGGTGGACACCCAGGGGTCCACGGGAGACTCGACGGGGTCTACATTGGCGTACGCAAATTTCCATAGTTAGATCTAATCTTCACATTTCTTGTCAAGTTTTGGGAATATAATAATAATAATAGAAAAGTAGCTGCAGTAGGTCCACCGGAACCAGTTAAATTTTGAAAGTGGTCTATGAGAAAAAAGTCTCAGAACCTCTGGTCTAGTGTATAAATAGACTCGAAATCCTTCGTGTTTCATAAAGCACATAAAATGTGGGTCCTGTCTGGTGCTGATTGGCACTAGTCATCTTAAGGGACGACGGGGGTGACGTCTACGATAATGATCATCAGGACCCACTTGCTTAGCAGCAGGCGCTGACTTTGTCGAGTAATTTAGGCTGAAAAAAGCGACCGTTGACCACGCAATTTGAGAAGTCATTACTTTTGCTTTATTTTTTTAACCAGATTTCTTTATATTATATTTTTGATATTTCAGCTTTGAAGTGAATAAATTTTAAAAGCTTCTAATGCACAAATTTTCCTAACTGTGATGTCCAATCTCTGTCATCTCTTTACTACCTAATGGTGTTATACTCGTAAAGCCCGTGTATTTTAGGATTTTATCAAACTGTTCCATTCGGCTAACAGAATATCGACTGGCTTCAGACACAAAGCTAGAGTGTCGACTCCATCACTCTGTATTAGAGTTATTGCGAATATCAGCATAAGCAATTTCAGAACTTCAGAAATATTTTTAACTTGCTTCTGCCCGCGGCTCTGCCCGCGTGAATGTCGGTTTTCCGCTACATGAGAAATCCAGAGACAATTACAGATTTATATAAAAAGCCTTAGAACCAATTTTACTTGACCTCTCGTACCTTAGCGGCGGCTATTAAAACAGCGATCAAGCTATATCTTCAATTCTATTGGACCGATTTTGATGAAGCATGCCGCATTATTTAAATCGGAATAGTACCTTTAAGACTGTAATAATTTGATTAAAATCTACCCGTTAGTTTTTGCATGAAGTCCGAACAAACAAACAAACGTCGATGGATTTGGCTTCAGAAGCCCTTAATTAATCGATCTGAGAAGTTCGTTTTTAAATCGCTTTGATTTTTGAAAATTTGACAATTAACAATTTTATAATAGTATAAATAGATTTCAGTGTTAGCATCCGCATTTATTAATACTGAAGTTCATGCTGACTGTCATCTAGACATGAAACATGAACTTTGGGGGTGTGCCCACCGAACAATTATTTTGTTCTGCGAGTTAACTTATAATTCAAGCCGCAATCGTTTCGCTGCTGAAAAAACAGCATAACTTTTATTTTTATAATACAATTTGCCGCTCCTGAACTTGGAATATTAATAAATATTAAGAGGCTTATAATAATAAGTAATAAACTGCAGATAAAAAATCTGATTAATAATTAAATAAATAATTCTATGACATAAAAAGGCATTTTGCTTTTTTCATTAATCAACTTAGAATTTTACTTGAATTTTTTACATTGTCTGTAACTTATCCAAAACTTCAGCATTAGCGTCAGCGTCCGCTGGTGTCACAAAATGTCGCATCGCATACTCTGTAGGTATGTAATATTCAATCAAATAGTCACTGACTTCACAGTTGTTGTACAAAATAGTAGCTTAGTACAACAGGGACAAGGAAACCGAAACTAGCCGATATCTATTCTTCTAATTTTATATAATTTGGTTTCTATTTAAATATATTTACTTATATAAATTCATTATATTTACGGTCGGACAATGTACAGTCCCGCTTTTCGATTACTCTATAAATCAATATGTGTCCACATAATGCACAATCCATTTGTTCGCATGTTGCCTAATTGCTGTTAGCGCCGCCAATGGCCACATCAGGTTAAAACGTTGCCTGACCCACCCTCGCGGCTGGCCGATCAGACACATGAAGCTTGGTATATTCGCCTGGTAATGGCTGATTTTCTAGCTCACGTGCCGTTGCCCCGGCAAACGATCGCGCTTACGCCACTCAAAGGCGGGGAAAATGGCTTAAGTGCTTTCTCTATTATGCTTAAGGTCGTTCGTGAAAAGGATAATTTTCAACTCTCCAGCGCCCTCGTTTTGGTCGAATGTTGGAATAATGTGGATACTATTTTACACTTTTGTAGATATTATTTATTCTTTGTGTTGGACACATTATTATAAATCTGTAGCTAGGCCGTGTCTGTACATTTTATATTTCTTTAAAATTTTATTTGGGATATACCGTGGGTACTTCTTTTTTAATTTTTGAATATCTGTCTACCCCTATGTGCAACAATCACAAAAAACAAAAAACTAAAGGACCAATTTTGATGAAGTTTTCATTAATATATTTGCTTGCGATTTGGCAAAGAGTTCAATGCATTTCTTTTTCGTTATAGATAACATTTAGAATTGTTTCTTTCAAGGGCAAATTCAATTCGGTTTATTACATTATATAATTATTAAAACAGGCAGTTAGATTTGTATTACGGTTATAGCCGAGAAACAGTGATGGTTTAGAGGTTTGACTGTGAATGCCAAGTCTTCGATTACGGGTTCGAATCCAAAGCAAGCACGCACCAAGCACGCACCTCTGAATTTAGAAATTATGTGCTTATTAATTATGTAATAATTATCAGGCGCTGAAAACCCTCACGATATTATTCTTCACTGTTTGCCTGACAGATTTTCTCGACGGCGGCGTGGGAAGTTTACCAACCCGTATTAGGCGAGCGTAATCGACTATATAACTCGGTAGCCTAACTCTAACTATATAACTCGGTTTTTTATTTATCATTTTATTCCTCCTAGCGTTGCTAAACTAGACATTAGTCAAAATCAGCATACTTACCCAATTGAAACTTCGAGATCATACTCCCAGATCAGCCACATCGTAATAGAAGATCCGTCTCTACACTAATGGAGAGGTCATGTATACCCAACAGTGGGCTGCAGCAGGCTAAAGAATCAAAAAGACATTACACTGGACACCAGGTTTATGAGAGCCTACCCAGTACCAGTAGATTTTCCAAAAAAAAAAATGAAAAGAATTTCACCAATCTTATTCACATTATTATAACATCAGATGGGATAATATATTTTTAAGTTGGGTAACCTATTGTCACGACAAGCGTCGAGGGTAGCAAAATAAAGCTTTTCCAACAAACAATAGTTCCGGCCCTTTGTCGCGCGCGGAGTTGAGTAAACATTAGTAGTTGAGGGCTTTGTGAGGGCCTCCTCTTGTGAAGGCCGACAGCGCCGCCTCCGCCGCGCTCCGCCGGTTGGCAACTTAAGAGTTTACGGCCAGATAACTCCCACTTACCCCTCATTACCTTTTGTTTTTTTCTGTGTGGCAACTTCCTTTTCTATAAGGATACTTTTCAAGCAACTTTTCAAGTATGTACTTATCAGATTATTTTTGTTATACAACTTCCTTACTGTTAGATATACAGCATCAGTTTTTAGTACTTAGGTACAGTTTGAATATGAATCTGAAATAAAGTTCTCGATATTTTTCAGGGTCGTACATCTATTTATACCGTAAATAATTTATTAAATTATAATAATTAGGATGAAACCAGAGAGTTTTATGTACTTAAGTACTTAGTTATTCATTGGACATCATTATATATGTACTACTTTTACATCATATATGTACTCTAATCCGGTTAGAATTTACATAATTGTATGAAAATGATTAACACTTTACATAAACACCGATCGGAACGCTGAAGTCACGATTACGCCATAAATTACAGCTCCAACATTAACACCTACTTTCCATAATAGCCGATAAACCAAATTTAGTTTTCATGTTACGCACCCTCTACAGCTACTTATAATAAGCAATGATCAATGGAGAATAATCCTATTGTGTCGTGCTCACACAAAAAACCATGTCTGAATTATTCCGCCACGGTCTCGCGCTAATATCTCCATTACATTAGAGTAGAACGATCACATCACCTCATTGTTAACCACAGAACACTACATGCAAAGGATTACGCGCCAAAATGTTGACAGTTGTCGCATAGACAAAAGAAACATGAGTGCATTTCTAATGGCATAATAGTTTGTGTTTATTTAATTTAAGTCACTGGCAACATAGAATAATGGCGTGTTTTCGCCGGCGGCGGCGGCGCTCAGCGTTCCGACTTGAGCCGGGAGCGCCTCGGGGCAATAAAATTAATGAAGCGTGGAGATGGGACCATTTTACTTGTATTATTCGTCTCCTGCGGCCTGAGACTGGAGCGAATGTCCATTAGTTCTGTTTTAACATGTTAGCGAGGTTGAAACGTTGTAAATACGATTTACTTTGCAGAGGGGGTGGAAAAGTAGCTGAAGAGATTTGGCCGCGATCAATATCTCAACCGATCGGCAGTGATCTTGGATATCTGTTTTTATGCAAGACCAGTTTGTAATCTATTTAAAGCTGTTTAGAGCAACGATAAGATCATTGGTGCAAAAGATTTTCAATTCATTTCATTTTTAAATATAAAATACTTACATAAAATGAATGAGGCACTAAAATAAAACTTATATTGGTTATAGAAAATCTGACAGGATATATTATAACTTTAATTTATCGAATAGCCTGATATAAACACACATGGAAATAAGTAAAATACAGGGTGACTCATAAGTCCTTAGACATGTAAATAATTAATAAATAAAAAACTAATAACAATAAGAAAAATATTTTTATTTCGTATGAATGTAAACGTAACGTAATAAAATGAGAATTATTTTTTGAAAATTACGTCATCCAAATGTAACCCGTTACGATCACGGCACTCCTGTGAGCGACGTTAAAAACTATCGATGACTGCGCAGCAAGTCAGTTCTGTAATTTTTTAGACATTTCTCTTTCTTTTGGTTATTAATTTACCACGGGTTTGTATCGTACACTTTACTTTTGAGAAAACTCCAAATCTCCATCGGAGTTAGAGCCGGACTACGTGGTAGCCAGGAAATGTCTCCTCTTCGAGAGATCACTTTGTTGGGGAAAAGTTGAGGAACGGCGGGCATAGCGGTATTAGAGGTATAGGCCGTCGTTCCATCCTGTTGAAATCAGGTCCGCATATTGTAAGCTGAAAAATTCTGCAACTCTAAAAAAGTCCTCGATCTTCGTTACATATCGCTCTGAAGAAATACCACTAACAGTAGTAAGATACATACTGCGCGACCTCTGCCGTCCTCAAAAAAATAAGGGCTTATGATGCCACGCGCAGACATAGCGGCTTAAACTGTCACTTTATGACTATGTAAAATCTTCTGATGTTTATGATTCGGATTTCCAGTGCTCCAGTAGCGGCAATTTTGTTTACTTACCTACCCATCAGTATGGAAGTGAGCTTCGTCAGAGATAACACGTTATTGAACGAAGAAAAGCGGCTGAACATTTCATTCGTGTAATTTATTCTCTGGATAGCATCAGTATCTTTAAATTCCTGCACCAACTGAATTTTGTAAAGGTGCATAAGTAATTCTTTCTTTAAAATCCGCTGTAACGATGTTCTGGATACATCTAATGTTCCGGAACACTTGCGAGTAGACTGGGTAGGATTTTCACAAACAGACACTATGTCGATGTTTTCTTCCATCCGCGATGATCTTGGTCGACCAGACTGCTGATTATCTAACGTCGAACCAGTCTCTTCAAACTTTGCAACTCAGTTCTTGATTGTTTGAATACTTGGAGTGTCATTAAAGTTGTGTAGGTTCTGATGTTCTCGAAATTTACGCCGCGCAATAGTCGCCGAATCATTGTTCCGATAAAACTCGCAATCATTGTTCCGATAAACTTAAAAAAATTGACATTAACAATCTTATAATTGTATAGAATTACATTTCAAAGGACTTATGGGCCACCCTTATGGCGTTATTCTTGAGAGCAATCTTCATCACATAGTAAGAAATACTTTTCCAAAATCGATGATGACTAAGCCTCCCTCATTATAACAGATGGGATAAATAAATTAATCACGACCTTTACCTAAATAAATATCTTTTTATTTCCGCCTGAAAAAATTCAGGACGTAGAAGCGCACTTTTTAAAACAAAGCAAAGAAGCTCATATCCCGCACATATTCATCCACAGTTCATATTCAAACCCACTACAGGGGCACGTGCTTCCCCTTATAAGGGGAAGGAATTCGGTCGTAGTCAACCGCGCTGCCTTCTTGCGGGTTGGTAGGCTTCACACACCCATGCGGGCGTGAAGGTTTCCTCAGGAAGTTTTCCTTTTCCATTGAGAACATTGGTGTCTACAATATAGACCGTACATACATATGTTTGAAATAGCCCAGTAGCACGGAACCGGAATCAAGCCCGGAACCTTTTTATCGCGAGATGTATTCATCCGCATTAGACCAACATTGTACAGCCGTCTTAATATTTTACAATCATTAGGACAGTTCACTTAAACTGTCAATAATAACAGTATTATTGACAGTTTAAGAGAACTGTATATTTCAAAATTGATCACGACATGTACGACAAAAATTAGACCAAATCTTAGACATGCCAAATCTTAGAATACTCTCTGGATGTAAGCGTAAAACCTGACTATACGTACCTATACTATATTATTATTACGTATACTATACTATATTTATATACAATACTATATTTATATACCTTTTCGACCGCAGGTCGTTCTTAGCACCACTTGACCATCGATGTACTTTATCCCTCACATATACCGCGTAACTACTTCTATCGCAATATGTGCTGAAAATACTTAACAATGGCGACACAATGAGCGCATTAAGGCGCATTAGCGGTTAACTGATGGCGATCAGGCGATAGCGCAGTAAGCGCACAACGCGGCGGTTACTCGCGTCAAATTCTACGCGATATCATCTTAATCCGCGAATTTTAGTCGCCCTCTAACGGCGGACATTTTAGTCTTGTATGAAGATAATAATTTTTTATTTTTATTATACATATAGCATATCGGAGTGCAGTCCAGCTCACCTGATGGAAAATGACTACTGCAGCCCTTGGACTACAACAAAATATTTTTTCGTAACTGCAGACACATATTTTATCGGCGATTTTTCAACAGTCTACCTTTGGGTGATACAGAGATAATTTTAGGTAAATAAGTGTAAAATTTGAAGTCAACATTGACAACAAGTAAACATGATGAATACAGTTAAAAAAGTATTACCTAAAAATATAATAATATATACTAAATACGTAAAAATATACACCAAAAAATACATTTTCAGTTAAATACCAATTGTCGGCGCCTATAACACCAATTAGATCAAATTTGAGGATTTAATGACAAGCGCGGTGGCAACATTATTTTATATATTTGCTACCGACATTTTTATACATATTTTTATTTTTTTAACTTCTCACCAATTGATCGCCTCCAAGAGAGCACAAGATTTCTTTACTAAATTATTTATAATTTGTAATTTAAACTATAAAATCACTTTGGTCGAGTCGCATTTTTTCTTTTATGTTCCATCTCGAACATAAAATGGCGACTGTGACAGAACAAAAACAATACAAACTTCCACCGAAAGTATATTAATAACTATATCATTATCATCACCAGTCCGTTAAAATCCACTGCTGGACATGAGCCTCCTCCGTCAAAAAATTAATTTGACATAATATCCCTGCTTAACAAGCGCCTTGGTGTTCGCAGTACGAGTAGGTTTTGATTGAATAATAGAATAACGTTGTTGCCCATTATCCTTGTGCATCTCTCATCTGATCTGAAGATATAAAGTAAAGATATGATAACACATATATTAACTCAATACACACACACATATACACACACATTTCCCGCTATATATGTCAGTCTAGGGGACGGCTTATATCTAACACTGGTATTCCTTTCATTGATTATGTTGAAACAATTTTTTGGGAAAAGGAAATTTAGGTATGCCAACTGAAAGTAGGGTTTGTCGTAATACAAGATCAGTATTGTACTCTTAGAGCGGATTCTAGAGATTCTAGAGCAGACTCGTAGAGATAGCGTTTAGCGTTTAACGGCATCTCCGCAGCCTCCAGAACGCCTACGACAGAGAATTTCCCAGACTTTGTATACACTGAAGGTCGCAGCCCAGTTTGCAGTCCGTGGTCCAAGTCCTGCACCGACACATAGATACATACAAACATGCAAACTGTTCGTCCGTAAGCATACCGGAAGACTTGTCCTCGGCCCCACTGCTGTAGAAAATATTGACTGCCTTTGTGGAGTCAATTTTTATACAGCAACGTAGTTGTCTTAGAGGTTGTAAAAGTTACTTTAAAACTTCTATCGATGCGGAACGATGCATTGTTGAAATACCAGAGGGAGACTAATGTCTTGCAGATACCAGTTTATAATCGCTGCTTTACGAACCGTATGAAGGCCAAGGAGATTAGTTATGAATCAGATCCCAGAATGTTTAACCCATCTAACACGCAATCGTAGTAAGAGTTACAAACGCATCTAATCGACTCGGATAAAACAACAAATGTTGAAAGAACTATTTACCACTTAAACAGCCGTAATAAAACCTTTTGCCAGACATAATCGCGTGTAAATCGTTGTCCGCTCATTACGCCAGCGTTTTGCCGCCGTTATTAGCATATAAAACACTCTTATCTGATGCAGCGGCCACTCGCTGCTCGCCGCGCGGACGAGACAATGACATGATTAGCTACATAAATACAGTAACAGGAGCGCTCATCGAGGGATTTTGCGGAATCCGTTGATTTTAATCAGGCGCAGGCGTCGCGGTTAGGGGAGCGTACGTTTGTCTCACTGACACGTCGGTCTTATAATATTATGTTGTCAATGTCTCTCTCCCTCTCTCTTTCTCTCTCTCGACCTATATAATTATCCCAATTATTGTGTCAAGATCTGCTGCTTTCTTGCAGGAGATGCGGCTGCAGGGAGGGTTAAGGTGACCGATTGCAATATGACATCGTCCCATGAGACCTCATAACTCTTTGCTAACCTCATAACAATCAGTGTGTCGTTGAGACACCAACCGGAAACCCAGGGTTTTAGAGATGCCGTGATAATGTTAGCGTACCAACGGGGATTCGAACCCGAGACTTCCATTCTCGGATTTGAGGCTTTATCCGTTACGCTACCAGGACTTTCAATATTATATTACCAAAGAAACCCAACGATTATAAATATTACATCATCAATTGATCTTATTTTTCACATGTAAACAAACGCTCTATGCCACATTTTCTTGGTTGATATATCAGCTGGTATACACTGGATGGCTTACCGGTAGAAACGGCGTGGCCCTAATAATAGTACTAAAAATCCTGAGAAAATCCTGGAGCCTCTCAGATAGCTGAGAGGCTCCAGGATTTTCTCGCTGATGTAGAACAATGCAACGACTAGCTAATGAGGGTAATGATGCTGATTGAGGTAGTGTCACTAACCTTATAGTGTAACCCTGTAGTGTCGATGGTTTTAAATCAGTACCATCTCTTTAACTACTAAATATGCCTCCCGCTTTCCTTCGCACTGAGTACCCGGATGTGTCAAATATCTGAGGCTTGCACCTACTAAAACTATCACATCATGGGAGTCACATTAGCATAAAATTGTTGCAATTAACATGGAATTATCGTCACCAGATTCTTCCGGGTCATTTATTTGGTTTATGCCAACAGTGATGCACAGGAGACCGACTGCGTGGATACCACAGTACAAGTTATCCGACCGCGAAGCAATACTGACTAAATATTACGATATTTTGGTATCAGGGGAACTAATTAGTGAAATCACAGTGCTTGTAAGAATTTCCATTAAATGTCTTAAAGCAATAATAGTCACTACATTGTTATGAAGGACTTCACACAACTTAAAAAAAATGTAAAAATCTGGCCAATACTGAACTCGTCTGAACAGATTTTTAATATCGGAAAAGCACGTCCCACTCTTCTCTTAAAAATATGTATATAAAAATTCATAGTTCGATCGGACCGCAGACAGTATTTTATATATACGAGTGTGTACGTAGCGAGTTGTATTTTAATTCTAAAACGATGGTACAGATCACAGGTCCCGCAAAAACATGGCAATTTGTATTACACGCAAATGATAAACTTTTATGGGGCTGTTACGCGGCAACAATAGGCGGAGCGCACTGGGGCCCGGAGGTTTGGTCCGTCCGATTTCCATACAAAAACTTCTATTTCCCCGGCTAAATGGCACGCGAGAGCACATAAAACTCCGGGGAAACTACAACCGACTATCTAGTAGTTGGCTCTCTCCTTTATTCTGTTTATAACGCTGGTAAATAAATATTCATCACGATTTATCACTCAGATGAGATTATTTAAACTTTAACATTTAACTATTGGAACTTTAACATTTTTAACCTTATAAAATGGCGGCGTCATGGTTCGCCATCCGATACGTCTCGTTACCCGCGAGGGCGAAATGTAGGCTGCGGATAACCACTCTGCCACATTGAACGTTCGTAGCAGATGGAAAGAAGTGGTCTTTACCTACCCCAATGGGAAAGAGGCGTAACTGTATGTATGTATGTAGTATATACTATGGTCTCTGCCTACCCTTCTGGGATATCGGCGTGAGTGTATGTATGAGATTATTTTTAAAACTCTGTCAAACAGATAGTTCTTATATTTACCTTAACAAATATTATATAATATCTACCTACAGCGATAGTTATGACAAAATTATTGTAAGTGTCGCAAACAAGTAGTAACAAAACATCGTGGAAAACATCCCAATTGGTCATAACAAGATCATAGAAGTCGACTAAGTATGGGAGTCATAAGTAGCGATCATAAAAAGTTATAGGGAGGTCGTCCCAGACCCGGCGTGTATCGCACGCACGCACGGCGCAGTGATCTTCAGCGCACCGACTTGCGCCGTCTCTTAGGAAGTGATTTGTCAGCGCCGCCCCCTCTCGATTGAATAATTCAAATAATCGAGGTATTTATATGTAAATAGCGGGCCACATCTCCATACGAAAGGGCCGATCGGCACATAAATTTGGTAAGACGACGAGAAAACTGCGACGCACCACCGAACTGATTTATTCGCTAAGTTTTGGAAAAAGTGGCGCGCGCCCGGAAATGTTTGTCTAATCGCGTTTATTGGCACGAGCCGGGGTTTTGCGCCCCGCAGCACGCGGGGGCGAGCCCAAGACACACCGGGTACTACACGTTATATACCAATGATAACTGGCAACTGCCACCCGTAGACATCTACAGAACATTCGAGATAGGTCGATATACCCGCTATTCCAATTCTAATGTTGTAAGTAGATGTGGCGTAATTAAAAAACATTTTAAATAATTCATTTATCTTCATATAAGTTAATACGAATAAATCGGCCGGAAGTGACAACATTTTTGCCGAAGATTTGAAACTCATGGGAGACCGTGGTGTTAAC